>OVAN01000698.1:0-52257 GCA_900406275.1 Anastatica hierochuntica | reverse complement strand
GATAGGGATCGCTATGCACTATTCCCATGGATTTTGTGGCTAATATGGAAAACGCGTAATAAAAATAATTTCTAAGGGGTACAATCGGATGTGGATGAGATTCTCCGAAATGCAGAAACGGATTCCATAGCTTGGCATGAAGCGCAAGTCATTTTGCCTCTTNTTGTTACAGATGGCTTATCTTGTCGGGTAGATGGATCCTGGAAACAATCTGATCACACCTCTAGACTTGGATGGTTTTGTACGAATTCAGATAACGAAGTAATCTTGCTGGGGGCTAAAGGCCAATGCAGAAGTTTGTCACCACTGCATTCAGAGTTGGAAGCTCTGTTATGGACGATGACTGAGCTGCACAACCGAGGAATAGACTGTCAAGCTTTCCAAACGGACTGTGCGGAACTAGCAAACATCATAAATGAACCGGATGACAGGCCAGCCTTCCATACACAACTACGAGATTATCACATGCTTCAAGACCTCTTCCCGGACTTCTCTTTGACACTTATTCTACATACGGCGAATACACTAGCCGATACTCTAGCGCGAGGAGCACGATCTTTTCATCATGATTTTATTTTTGTAGACTCTCGCCCCCCAGATTGGTCACCCAATTTGAGGGAAAACTTTTGATTATTGTGTGGTTGAAAAAAAAGAACTATAAAAATTTTAGTTTAGTCATCTGATGGTTTTTTTAAATACTCTAACGGGTTTTGTTTCACGGTATTTCGGGAATTGGATATTATCTGAACTGAACCCATACGAATATCCGAAGAAATCTGAAAGTTCGAAAATCTCAAATCTAAACCGAACCAAGAATTCGATATAATTGAAAATTATAAAAGTTTTGAACCTGAACCCGAATCCAAAACTCGAAATAACCAAAAATTATAAACCCGGTACTCGAAAAATCTAAACATAACTAATAATACACAAAATTATTTAAAAAGTCGCGCGATTACGCGAGTCAAAACTCTAGTATAAAACACTTAGCTCTAAAAAGATTGGATTGACTTTAGTACACACCTTCAACAAATATAATCGAACTTATATTTTTCTCAAACTTTCGACGATTTTATTATACACTTTAAACTACCTATTCTCTTTTGTAAACTATATGAATTAAATTCTTTTTACAATTCATCATATTCGATTAATGGATGCATTAGCGTATAACGGATTAGCATTTGGAAACCGTGTTCAATAAAATTTGATTCTCCAAATGGAAAAGATTTATTCTTCAAGTTGTAAAATTAAGCTGATTTATTTCTCAAGTTTCGATTGTGCAAATTAATTCTCAAAGTTTCAATTGACTTTTGCTAATTTATGCTTACTCGAAGTCAATATTAACTTATTAATCACATCGTTAAGGGTAAATGAGTATTTAATTCCTTAAGTATTTAATCCTGAACTTTCACTTATGCAAATTAAATCTTGGAATAAATGTTGATTGCACTAAATTTGCTTAAAAAATCTACCGTTAAATCTTAAACTAATGGCGTTACATATATAATTAAGAGATATTATGATTTAGTTTAGTTGTGTAAAAAAACAAAAATCCCCAAATATTAACATAACTTCAATTATAAGAAAACATTATCTCTTTCGTTGAGTGTTCCTCCAACTCTTTCTGCTAAACTTCCTCTAACATCGTCGCGTCTCAGCCTTGGACGTTGTCGCGACTCAACCTTGGACGACGCAACGGCTACTCAACCTTCGTCCCCGCCGCGACTCAACCTTTCACGCAACGAAAACTTGATAAGCATGATTGAAAGACGGAAGCTTGTCGTTCGAAGAAAACGAGAAGGGTAAAATCAAAGTTTGCTTATAATTTTGTTAAAATATAATTATGGGTATTGTAATGGTTTGTGGTTTATTTTCATAGGACTTGTGATGAAGATTTGAATGCATGTGTAGATGTTAATACCAGATAAGACGTAGAAGTTGAATCACATGGTGATGTTGGTGGGTATGAAAAAGAGTTGATTGAAATGAGTGATAGCTTTGTTGAAGAAGATGATTGTGAGGTCATCGTCGAAGATATTGTTGGATATATAGAGAGAGAGCCAGATTTGGGTGAAAATCCGGAAGATGAGTTTATCGAAGTTGAAATCTGTGAGAATTCAGAGGATCATTTTGGTGATGCTCCTCGTGAGTGTAGTAATGCAGACTATGATTTTGATGACAGCGGTGTGGATATAAGGAATAGTGATCACATTCTGGATCCATTATCAGATGATGAAGATGCAGAGGTAGAAGATGGTCGACCACTCATTCAAGGTGATGAGCCTTTGGCACTAGGGAAGATGTATAACAATGCAGATGAATTCAAACAAGCCTGTCTCATGTATTCTCTGAAGACGCAATATGATATCAAGTTTTATAAGTCATCATTTGATAGGCTTGGTGCAAGATGCACACAACAAAATGCAGAGAAGTGTCCATAGAGAGTATATTGTTCTTTTGAGAAAAGTAGAAACAAGCTGATGGTAAAGGTGTTCATTGATGAGCATGTTTGTGTAAGATCTGGTTATACTAAGCTTTTGAAGAGTGGCACTATAGCATAGTTATTTAAGGAAAGGCTCAGATTAAATCCAAAAACCAAGTCTTTGGAGATGGTAGACGAGATCAAAAGGGAGTATAATATGATTGTAAGTGTGGATATGTGTAGGAGAGCTAAGACAGTGCTTGCAACTAGACAGAAAGCCAGTCATGAAGCACATTTTGCTAGAGTATGGGATTATCAATATGAGATCATAACATCAAACAAAGGCTCAACGATGGAACTTTAAACCATTCCTGGAACAGTTCCTAGAGGTAAGTAGAGATTCTATCGGCTATATGAATGTTTTGGAGCACTGAAAAGTTCGTGGAAATTGTCGTGTAGACCCATCATTGGTTAGATGTTGCATTTATGAAATGGGATATCAAAGGACAAATACTTGCTCATGTTGGTCGAGATGGAGACAATAGGATATTTCCCGTAGCTTGGGTTGTAGTTGATGTGGAGGAAATTCCAAACTGGTTGTAGTTTGTGCAGCTTCTGAAAGAGGATTTGGATCTTAAAGATGTAGTAGAGATTACAATCATATCAGATAAACATCAAGTGATCTTCCATCTTTGCTTTCCTCTTTATTACCTTTGTATTATGTTGTCATTGTTCTTCTAACCATAACTTCTCTTTTTTATGTCTCAGGGTTTGTTAAATGCAGTTCATGTGGAACTTCCACAAGCTAAACATAGAATATGTGCTAGACACATTCTGAAAAATTGGAAAAAGACAAACAAAGACATACAACTTGAGCGTCTGTTTTGGAAAATAGTGAGGAGCTACACAAGGGAAGCTTTTGCTGACAACTTAGAAGAACTAAGGAAATATAATCAAGGTTATGATTCACTACAATTTACTGGTCCTACAAGATGGTCAGGGGCTTTCTTCAAGCTTGGATCTTTCTGTAATGATAATCTCAACAATTTATCTGAGTCTTTCAACCGAAATGTGAGAGAGTCTAGGAGAAAGCCACTGCTTGATATGCTAACAGATGTTAGGAGGAAGTGTATGGAGAGGAATGCAAAAAGAATTTTGTTAACCAAAAGGTGGCAAAAAAGATTCACACCAAGAGCTGATAGAGAGATTGAATTGAATAGGAAAAAAGCTCAAGAGTGTAGAAGATATATGACTACAGGGGATTTGCATGAAATAGACTTCCATGGTGACGCTTACCATGTGGATATGAGTAACAAGACTTGCGGTTGTGGCTATTGGCAGATGAATGGCATCCCTTGTATGCACGTTATGTGTGTCATCACAACGACAAGGTTAAACATAAACGATTATGTTTCTGATTATTATTTGACTTCAAAATGGCGTCAATTATATGCTAGTGGCATTCAACCTGTCCAAGGGATGAAATTTGGGCATCGGTTAGGTCGTTTGCCTGTGTTACCACCTCCACCATGATTTAACAGTGGACGACCAAATAGCCATGCCAGAAGAAAAGCACCTCATGAGTCTACTTCTAATCCTAACAAGTTAACTCGCCATGGTCGTGTGGGAACTTGCTCAAATTGTAAAAAGGAAGGACATAATAAAACAAGAAGTCCTAATCCACCTGCAGCTCCTCAACCAAAAAGACCAAGAGGTCGTCCTAGAAAAGACCAGGTTCGATTCTTGTTTTGTTTCTAGTTTTTTAATTTCTTTTTTCAGTTTCTGATTTTTTTTTCTTTTCACTTGTTTTCAGTTTCTAAAGTTTGAATTGCTTGTTTTCGTTTACTTGTTTTTTATAGAGAGATTCATCTCAAGGAGGTGTATCTCAACCAAGAGTTTCTCAAACATCTCAAGCAAGTGAAGAAAGATTTAGTTACTCTTCTTAGTGTGTTTCTTAGACCATATGTATGTTTTATTATGTGTTTTAGTAAACTTAAACTTCTTTTTTGTTCTCTATGGCCAAGACATTCTCTTCTCCTTATTAGGACTATGTTTGGACTTATCTGTTTTGTTCTGAATGAAAAATTAGGAATATTGAAAATTACATCGTGCTTATCAACATAACAACTTAAGATGCATCAATAAAAGGAGGAGTTGACGAAGGGAAGCAAGAAGACAGATCTGGGTGGATTTGAACCACCAACCTCTCATAATGAGAGCTTTACCATTTTGAGCTTACAGATCTATTAATACAAGTCTTTAACCATTTGTTTGATTGAAATTCTATTGGCTACCAAATGATTAATATGTTGCACCAAGAAGCATCAAGATGACGAAATCATATCTACAATAGAGAGACATAATATAATACCCATTATCATCTGGAAAATCATATAATACACTTACAATGATCAATGCATAAATCCACTAATAGCATGCAAAAGTTTGATGCAAACTTTGTGACTACAAGTACAACATACAACTCTTGCTTAATCATTAGTAATAAAATACTCTTTTGTAAGGTTACAAGAGCTGGTTGCTCGAATGCTTGTGCCCAAGATATTAATCAAGTTACCTTTTTCTAAATACCTTCATTGTATAACATGAGAAACAAGCCTCATCTTCTAAAAATATCATAAACACCATGCTCACGTCTCTAAAGATTATTCATCAAGTAATGATAAAAAAATGGATACAATTTCTCATATCATTCCTCTTTCAAGCAAATAGATATGGTGCATATAAACAAAATTCACGGGGGTTCAATTTGTTAATTTTTAAGCGTAGAGAATACATAACTTCAATACTTATCAGCTGATATAATACTTCTTAAGCAAGTTTTGAGCAGTATTGACCATGAGCAGCAAAATTAAAGTTGATTTTCTAGTTATATAACGCAAATAAATAGATGAAGGTAGAATTTGAACTCAATTTCAGAGTACCTTTGTGTTTCTCCAATGAGGAAGTTGAATCAGGACATGGGCTCTTTTCGTCTCCGAATTGATTCTGAATATTTCGGTGTTGAGATACTTTATGAATAGAGAGATCAAAGAAACAAAAGCGAGCGAGAGAGCAAAGACACACACAAAGTTGGGGGAGAACCCAGACAAAAATCTTCTTGCGATCTCCCCTCCTCTAATCATGGAATTTTTTTCTTTCTAAATTTCTTCATGATTTGATACTTCAATTTTACATTTGGAAACTATTAGATTTGGGGTTTCTATTTTGGGGAAGAAAATGTTAAGCAAAAAATTTGTGAAGAGGAAGATATAAGCCCCCTCTCTAAAAAGTACTTAATGTCGTATGTTTGTGTTTTAACGTTGACTTTTTCAATCTTATTTTTGAGAAGTCAACATTTACTCCAAGATTTAATTTGCATAAGTGAAAGTTCAAGATTAAATTTACCAATTTTAAATACTTGAGGAATTAGTATGCATTTTCCCCATCGATAAGTATAATTATCTCTCTCTTATTTAATGTTAAGAAGGTGTCGTGTTCTTCTACAAAATAAATTAGAAAAACCTAGAAAACAGAACAAGTTATTTCCACATGTATAAGAGATTTATGGAAAAGAGCAGACGCGATTCCTACGAAGATCATGAAGAATCGACTAGAACGTGTTTTCACGAATTGCAAATTTGTAAGTGGTTATGTTTTTTTTTGAAATTGTAAAAATAGTCACTTAAATCAGTTCTTCTTTAGTAGTAACAACTGTTGGTAATGAATGGAGTCGGGTTTTTTTTTTAGGCAGAGAGTTCTGATTCTAGGGATAAAGATGAAAATGCTTATAATTATGGACTAATTAGCGGAGAAAGAAGTTTTCCAAGGAAATGTGTGTGTGGTAGTAGTGGTCTTACACGTAGAGATCGAGGCTTAATCCGAGTCGTCCGTATTTTCAATGCTCTTCATCACAACAGGTTTGGGTAGCTTACTTTCTTGTAGATGTCTTGAATCTTGTTTTTTGAAGTCACCTTATCTTTTGTCAACATAGAATGGAAACTTGTTTAAGTGGATCGAAGACAACATGTATGATGAAGTTAAAGACGTGTTACAAATAGTTGAAAGAGTGGAAACTGATATTGAAGTGGAGGACTTGAAGGTGGAGGTTCAAAGTTTGAACATGGAGATCCGCAAATCCAAAATCAAGAACATGATACTTGTTCTTTGTTTCTTCGTATTAGTGGAAGATGTTGATCATTTTCCATCTTATGTCGAAGAAAGAGCAAGAAAATTTTTTTTTTTTTTTTTGAAGTTGTGATGGATATCAATGTGGTTTGTTTGTATGGATTCGTATACAAAACTAAAATTGTAATGGTGTAGTTTTCTTTTCAACTATGTGTGTTTGTTTCTCGTGTTTAATAGGTTATTTGACAACAAATCTCAACAAAATATTTTTTACAAAATAAACTTAACTCATAATCATATGTCTTGATGTTATAGAATACAACCATACATAGACACAATATGTTCCAAAAACATCTGACAAAGAGAATGACAAACACAAACTGTGTTTTGATGTTCCAAACACAAATACAACAAGTCATAAGACACAGTAACATAAACACAACATGTCTCAAAACTACCAAAAAAGACACTCTAACATGGTCTTAGAAAAGCTTTCATTTTAAGTAGAGAAATCGAATGATCCCTGTTGAGAAGACACATCTTAAGAACCTCCAACATGTGATGATTCTCTAGCAAAATACAAAAGATACGAAAAAACATAAATCGATTAAAATAACAAGAATATCAAACTCACTCATAACAAGATTAATACAAGAAATACTAATCAGAACCATATGCACATATAAAACAACATAGAAAACGCAAGTAAAAGCTAGAAATCAATTGAACCAAACCTGGTTTTTTCTTGGCCGACCTCTTGACCGCTTTGCCTCAGGTTGTGCAGTTGGATAAGGGCATCATGTCATATTATGCCCTTCTTTTTAAGAGCTAGAGCATGTTCTTATACGACCGTAGCGTGTTAGCTTGTTCTTATAAGAGGAAGACTCACGAGGAGCCTTTCTTCAAGCATGAGAATTTTGTCTGCCTTTGTTAACTCTTGGTGGTGGTGGTAAAACAGGTAACCGACCTAATCGTCACCACAATGTCATGTCTTGCATTGGACTAATACCCTGATAATATAGTCCACGCCACCAAGAATTCAAGTCAAAGTTAGAAACATATCATCAAGAACCAACTTTGTTATTGTGATAAAACACATGGCATGCATACAAGGTATCCCATTCAACTATTGATATCCACAACCACAAGTTTTTGTTCCCGTATCAACACGGTAAGCATCACCGTGGTAGTCAACTTCATGCAAATATCTTGTGGTCATGTACCGTTTGCAATCCTTAGTTTTATGCATATTAATTTTGATCTCTTGATTAGCTCTTGGTGTGTATTTTTTCATCCGCTTTCTAGCCAAATAAGTCCTTTTTGCATTCCTCTCCATGCATTTCCGTCTAAAATCCTCTATCATATCAAGTAAAGGTTTTCTTCTTGACTCTCTAACATTCCTGTCGAAAGACTCGGACTGATTATTGAGATTATCATTGCAGCAAGAGCCAAGCATGAAGAAAACTTGATACCATGTGTTTAGTGTAGTGCAAAGTAATTACTCACACGCATAATTGTTGTATTTTTTCATTTCTTCCAAATTATCTTCAAACTCGGCCACTGTATATCTGTGTGCTATTTTTCAAAATAAGCACTCAAGCTTGATTTCTCGTTTTCAAGAATATGTCTAGCACACATTCGATGTTCAACTTTAGGGAGCTCATCGTAGAATGCATCTAACAAACCTTTTTGTTTTTCTGAGATGATGGCAATGTTGTCTCCATTTTCAAATCCCAAGTCTTTTTTAAAAAGTTGCACAAACCACAACAACTTTGGATTATATTCCACCTTAACCACCGTCAAAATGATATAAAAGATATGTTATCAATGTCTCTATTGGCAGCAACTAATATTTTTCTCTTAATATCCGATTTCATAAATGTTGCATCTAATCCAATGATTGGTTAACATGAGATTTTTCATGCTTCTCTCAATTTTGTAAAACAAACATATAGTCGGTGGAATCTTTATTTGCTTCTTGGCTCTGGTCCGGGTATTGTCTCAATCTACATAGATGAGTCGCAATTAAAAGTGAATATCTCTTCTTGATAATCCCAAATTCTAGCAAAGTCTGCTTCATGGGTGGCCTTCCTTTTATCCGCCAAAAACCTTTTTGCTCTCCTACACTAATGATCACTCACAATCATATTGTACTCCCTTTTAATTTCATCAACCATTTATTGTGCTTTGATTTTGGTATTGACTCGCAGTATCTCCTCAAAAAATTATGCAATGGTTCAACTCTTTAAAAGCTTTTTTTAACCTGATCTTACACACATATGCTCATTGATACATACCTTAACCACTAGCTTGTTTTCCCCTTCTCAAACGAACAATACACTACCTTGCCTACATATCTGGTCCGGCTCCGTTGACTTTAGCCCTCTCGCTTGCCCTATTAATTAGCGCACCAATGGACTTCCCAAATTAATTGAGCACACCTCCATTCACAGTTTTCATCTTCCCACTTTGTACACTTCGAACCAAGTCCATCAGTTGAGGATTTATACATCTTGATATCCTATGTGACTTTAGAGAATACATCAGGAGGGCAGTCTTGAACTCATTTGCACTATTAAAAGTCTTTCCTAACGCTATGAGCTCATCAAAACTTACACTACATGGTCAACCATCTACTTCATCATTAGAGTTTGATAAAGGATTGAGGATAGTATTATCGTCCCTCATATCCAACCCGACAATTTTGATTGTATTTGTCAGCTACATCTTCATCATCGCAAGCAGCTTCCCTAAAATACTCTTCTAAATTTTCGCAGATTTTAACATCAACCAAATTATATTGCACAACTCCAGCCAAATTCTCTTCTCCTTCATCCAATGTTGCTTTAGTTTCTATGTATCCTGCCACATCTTCGCAGAAAACTTCACAATCATCTCCTTCGCGACCTACATTATCTCTTTAAGAATATAAACTATCATCATATTCAACAATCCCTTCTCTGTACCCTCGAGTTTCATCGACATCACTTATGAATCGTGATTCATCGACACCAACGTGTTCTTCTTCACTGATATTATAGTCGGCCTAAATAACGATTTACAAACAACCCAGATTTACATACAACAAAAACAACAATAACATATAAACATAAAAAAAAAAATTGAGTCGTGTTCTACCTTTCACGTGCTAATTCTTGCCGTCTTCGAACTGGTAATTTGTGTCTTCCTTCTCCTCTCGTCATCTTCTTCAGATTGGGATGAAGCTTCCAATCAGACTTAAGAAATAATTGAATCGATTTAGAGTTGGGAGTAACTCATTCAAGTTTTGAGATCAATTCTGATTTAGAGTTCTTAGTTTGTAATTTGGGGGTAAATCAAAACAAATTAGGAGGAAATAATAGACTTAACAATGTGTATTAACAAGTTAATATTGACTTTTATAAAGCATAAATTAGCAAAGTCAACTAAAACCTGGAAATTAATTAGCACAATCAAAACTTTAGGAATAAATCAGTCATTTTCCTTCCCTAAATACTATGTTGGAACCAGTAAATCAAGCATAGGGTTTGATTTAGGGAAACATGGTGATTTAGCAAATTTTGAGAATCAATTATCACCCAAAGAAGTTATAACCTAGATAAGTAATTTTAATTATTCTCCATCTTAAGGACCCCTTCGCTTCTCATTACATTAGTAAGATATAACGATATTCACTTATGAAATTTGTCTTTGCCATGATAGTCCTATGTTGTGTAACCGACCAAGTCCTATGTTACTTTACCGTATATTATGTAACATATTAGCAATTACCTGAGCTAAATTCCTTCGCAAAATAATTTCTTTAATACATTCTCTAATCTCTTCAAACTCCTCATGATTCACTATAAACTAGATGGCTCTCCGCGCAATGCACGGTTAGATTATCGTCAAAATGTTAATAACTTATTCCTCCTTAATATAATTAGTGGTTCTTTGGCTAGGATATAATTAGTGATTATAATTTTGATAAAATTTACTAACATGTTTTGGTAGGTACACATCATTATTCTCTATAGTTTCATTTGTGAAAATTTGTTCACAATGTTTATAGATGTATGTTAAAATATATTGATTCATTATAAATTGTTTTTTTATAAATTATATATGTTTCTAAACTATAAGGAAACTTTTGGATCATGCGTACTAATTTTTTAGAATGTAATATATTACAAAATATACTAAACTGTAATTTTAAAAACATTCTTTATAAAAATCATTTACAAAAATTTGAAGTTATATATATGGTAAATATTAAAAAAGCTAAATTTAATAATTTAAAATTAATTGAGAGGTTTAAGTTTAAATTATTAATCATCACAAGTAATAGTTTTAAAGAACAGTGTAGGTTCGGTTTTGTATTTTAGTTAATAGCTCTAATATAGAATTAACTCTTGGTATATAATTATAATATTTAAAATGGAGACATTGTGATTATTAAAAATAAATTTAACAAATAAGAAAAACTCCGAACAACAAAATATGTACAAAGATATTACGATTATAAAAATAACTATCTGAAAATTATATTGATTATTATTAATAAAAAAAACTATAAATCAATTTAACCAATTAAATTGCATTAAGTTGTCATGTCATAATTTTGGGATAAAAATTACACTAGTGAAGACATGTGTCAAATGACTTCACAATTAATGTATAGGGGATCCACGTCATGTGTTTCTTTCTCATTTTCGTGGAGTCACATTGTGACATACTCTCTCTTATTGAACAAGATCATGTGATTTCTCAAAAAGCTTGAAAGTTCGCCACTCGGCACTCGACTCATACCCGCTCTCTCCTCATTGTTGTGTCTTGTGTATCCGCAACAACCATGGTTACTAGATTTCATCAATCTTCACTTGACGTCATCCATCCAAAAACTACTTAAATCGGTTCCTAATATCGCTTTCTCAAATTGATTAGTTGTACTAAAACGACTTACAGTGGTTATCGTATTGAACTCTATGTTTGGTATAGCGTTTTCATATTAAGGGAATCGTTTTTATTGAACGTAATTTACAATAATTAATCACCAAACTTAAACGCTAATATGTTCATTAACTAGATATTTCATCCAATAGTTTAGCTTTTCAAAATAGTTGGAGGAGTGTTATCATCTTTTCTAATTAAAATAATCTTTACGAGATGGATTTGGAAGAATCAAGCCCATATTAAACTAAACCAAACTCTCACTCTACTGTTGAATAAGTATTTAAAGTCATTCTTCAATTTTAGTAAAGCTATTTAGGTGAATTGTGCATTTTCAAAAAAAATATAAAAATGAGTATTTTTCAAATTTTCAAGCATAAGCCATGCATTTTCCGAAATTTCCTCTATAAGTCTTTTTTAACTACATAAAACAATTATTTTTAAAAGATCATGTCTCTATGTTAGGGCAATCTGAACGGCGATTTTCTCTGTGTAAAGATTATGATCCAGTTTGGGCCACCGGCAATCGCCGATGGCTCTGGTTTATTTTCATTTTAGTTTAGGGTTAATCTCTTCTATTTACACATTTAAGATTTGTTTATTATGTGGTTTCAACCGTCGATGTCGTCGTTTTCAAAACGACGTGATTGTCTTCGTCACCATCTCACAATTCTCACCGGCCCGCGATCTTTGTGACAAAGGCTACACAGATTCAGGTTGCTCTCAAATCTTCAATTGCGGTTGCCGATTTTTTGGGTTCGTTTATCGAAATGTTGGTCTCCTTTTTGGAGTATTTTGTTCCGGCAATGATCAGCGTATTTCGACGTCTTATCCCCTCGTCTTCAAAGAGGCACAATAGTTCTGGAATAAAAACATTAGTTTGAAGTCGCCGTGACCTAGAGATCTTTCGGAAGGGATGCGTTGTTTCCTTTTCACGACTGTGATGCAATTTTTTACTGGTGTGAGCTATTGTTTAACAATAATTACGAGAGATGGATATACTAATATGGCTATGTCTCATGGTAGCATCAGATCGCATCCCTTTTCTGTTAACGATGTAAAACTTACTTTAAAAAGAAGCACCGTTAAAATTCACTTATTCAAATATCTCGTCTTCACAGCCGACGAGATATCATCATTTAGACGGAAAAAAATGAAGCGATTATATTATATAAAATCAGTAATCCTCAACATACGTTGCCGTTTTTACTAAATTATCCCAATGTGTGTGCGTGCGCGCGCGTCATCTTGCATTTTACGAATCTACCCTTTTCCTTTCTCAAACCAAACAGGTTCAGGGGTTTCTCTAGGGTTTTTCTTCTCAACGTCGATTTTCTCCGATCTCAATCGCAAAAATTGACATTTTGATGCGAACTCTACTTCCATTTCCATCGGAACAGTCACAAAACAATCTGGGAAATGACTATAGAAGCTCGAGTCGGTGTAGTGGTTGAAGGAGGACAGAGGGCTCTTAATACGGCCACCGCCTCCGCCGTTCATAACAGTGTTGTTGACGCCGGAAACAGGAAGCTGTTACAGCAGCAACCGCAGACACAGGCTCAAAGTTGCTGCCATCAACACCACCAAAGTAACAAACAGTCGCTGAATCAGAAGCAAGGGGGCTCCATCGCCAATCTCATCGCCGGCGGAATTTCCGGCGCTTTCAGTAAAACTTGCACCGCTCCTCTCGCTCGCCTCACCATCTTGTTTCAGGTATCGTTTCTTCTTCCTCTTCTTCTTCTTCTTCTTGATCAATCAAATTCAGATTCCCTTTAAAAGGGTCAATCTGAAACTTTTAGAAATTTCAGGCATTTGAAATTTTCAGAGAATTGATTTTTTGAAGAAATGATTAAGATGCTTTTTTGGAAAGAAAGCTTGAAACTTTGGAGAAGTTTAGAAATTTGATGGAATTGTGAGTTTAACATGGAGAAATTACAAACATGAATGATGCGTGAGTGAGTGAGTGAGGTGTGAGGAAATTGCATGATTTGTTTACTTTTTATTGGCAATTTGTTATCTCTTATAAGATACAAGGTATGCAATCGCAAACTGCGATCTTGAGCAGTCCAAGCATTTGGCGTGAAGCTTCCCGTATTGTAAACGAGGAAGGTTTTAGAGCTTTTTGGAAAGGAAACTTAGTTACTGTAGCTCACCGGCTTCCCTATTCTGCAGTAAACTTCTACGCTTATGAAGAATACAATAACGTGAGTTGCATTCGAGTCTCTTTTAGCGTGTGGTCTTCACTGGTTCATGCTGATTCGTCACTCAGCCTCGACTTGCTTTTTCTTCTTTGCAGCTTTTGTACTCAAATCCAGTCTTGCAGAGGTATAAAGAAAATGCAAGTTTGAAAGCTTTAGTGAACTTTGTAAGTGGTGGCTTGGCTGGAATAACAGCTGCTTCAGCCACTTACCCTCTTGATCTTGTAAGGACACGGCTTGCTGCGCAGGTGATTTTGCTAGTTACTTTATTTGTTACTCTCCTGATAGAGGTGATGTTATGTACTTCTTTCCTTGGCCTAAATACATTATATTTGATCTTTTCCAGAGAAACGCAATCTATTATCAGGGTGTCGGGCATGCTTTCAGTACCATTTGCAGAGAAGAAGGAATTCGGGGTCTGTATAAAGGACTTGGTGCTACATTGTTGGTACACTTTAGTTGCTTCTCCTTGTTCTTCTGAACGATCTGTGTTTGACTGCCAACTCCTTCATGGCCGTGTTGAAAAATAGTCGGTATAGGTATCTGTTTAGCAAGTACCTCCCACTATGATTTCCCCTTGGCACCTAGGGTAGATGGGAATCTTTTAGGTGGTCGAAATGTCTAATTAGCTGGTCTAAGTGGCTGGTCAGATAATTCGGTGCTTGATTAATGGACATATATGCACTAGGCATTCTGAAGAGACAACTAAAAGGGATGATATTTTCTAGGGAAATTAATCTAACTTTTAAGTTTAATGATAATGAAATTGAGGTTGTTAACCTTGGTAAGGATGAATGCCACATAGTAGGAAAGAAAAAAACTAGAAGAAGTAGGTGACTGCTAATGTTATGTTAAGTAAAATGAATTTTTTAGAACTAATCATCTTAGTTTGAATTTTTTTTTCCTTGTAATTGAATTCTAGTAGTTATTACATATATACATATAAGGATAAAATAACGTTTGATGTATTTGTGTTTCATACATTTTTTTATTGCAGGGTGTTGGTCCAAGCCTTGCAATCAGCTTCGCAGCATATGACTCTCTGAAAACAATATGGCTATCTCATAGGTAAATGCCTATTTGTTTCGGGATCTGACTTTCAATATCGCATGGTGCATCTATTTCTCCGATAAGAGTCTTAACTCATCCTCGTGCAATACTTTTTCTTCTTCAAACCTTTTTCAGGCCTAGTGATTCACAAGTCATGGTTAGCCTTAGTTGTGGTAGTCTCTCTGGAATTGCTTCCTCGACAGGTATGCTATAAATGGAAGATAGGTCATGGCTTTTACGGTGTATACATTACATGAAAGTTTGTTATATTATATACCAACACAACTTTTTTAGCGACATTCCCGTTGGACCTGGTGAGAAGAAGAATGCAGTTGGAAGGAGCTGGTGGACGAGCACGGGTATATAACACGGGACTCTTTGGAACATTCAAACATATATTTAAGACAGAAGGCATGAGAGGGCTATACAGAGGAATCTTACCAGAATACTATAAAGTAGCTCCTGGTGTTGGCATCGCCTTCATGACATATGAGACACTGAAGAAACTCTTATCGCCTGTCCCCAATTAACAGTCTCTTTCTTATATACTTTAGTGTTATAGATTTTGGAGAAGAAGAATTAGATAGTAGTCGTAGTAGTTTTTTTCATCTTCCAGTGTACATAAGTAGCTGCAATTTTAGGTGTTAAGATTTACAATTTGTTCCTCTTCCATTAAGATTCTCTCGTGATAACAGTTTTTGCCAACATTGACACAGAGCCCTATACTCTTCTGTATTTCTCTTCTTTAAGACAGTTTTGATTGCTGCTCTGTTTTATTTTATGTTACTTTTGTTCATAGCATAATGATCATAATCTAACCCATAGAAACAACAAGTACTTCAACTTACAATAGAAACAATTGATGAGCGTCACAACTAAAGAGAATGAATGTTACAAGTCCTTATGGATTTTAACACCCAAAAGAATTTAAGAATATGGGTCTTTGTTTCTTTTTCGGCTGTACAAACAAATGTTTACTTTTACAGACAAACAAGAGAAAACACTTAAGGATCTGTTTGCTTCCCTCTCTCTCTCATGGTTTCTTCAGGACTTCAAGTTCTTTTATGTGACCGGAGATGTTTTGATCTGCTTACGAGGGCATCAATATATGTTCTGATCCGATACCTTACCGAGTTCGTGAGTGTTAAAGGCGGATTTAGGATCAGCGTCTGCGCCTCCACTAAAAGGAAGACTAGCAAACGCACCGCTTTTGAGTATAGGTTTGCTGCGTTCTCTGCTTCTCCCATCACCACCTCATCTACCTGTAAAAAGTCAGAATTCTCAAGTCTCAAATTCAAAATCTCAAAATTCAGAATTACGGGTGTGCCATGAAATTAACAAAAAATGATAACCGGATTGGTTTTTTTCACTTACTCCTCCACGTATGCCAAGAGTGAGAGCTGCTTGGAATATTATCTCCATTGCATCCGGCATATCTGTATTGCCTACAATCATGTTCTAATTCTGATTAACCGAAAAAAAAGAAACAAGATATTTGTCGCAGCAGTTTTGTGACCCCCGAGAAAATGCATACCAGATTCAACAAACTTGGCAAGCTCTTCAGCACGCTCGACCTCTTGGACAAACTCTCTCTGAATCTGAGACAATATCTTCTCTGATCCTTCGTGGCTGATATTTCTTCTTACTCTGTTAATGTCTTGACGTAGGCTTCCTTCTATACCCGAAACTGCCTGAGTATGACAGATGTGCAGTGCTTGATTCCAAATTGCAAGAATCACCAGCTGGATCGAGAAAGCTTCTAACTGTTTACCTGATTTAGTCTATGAAAAAAAAAAGCATGAAAAGCAAAGCCTCAGAAACTCACATAGGCAAGGTTTTGTGCGGAACTTTATACAAGTATTTGAAGTTTCTTACTCTTTCATGAACCAATTCTGCAATCGTTGCTGCACACTTTTGCAAAGACCGGATTCTTGTCAAACTGTGAGTTGATGGCTGTTCAAAACCATCCCCAAGGCCCAGAGACCCATGGAAAGCACCCGCAAGAGAATTCTGACTCTCTAAGCTTTCAAATCGACCAATCTGGCTGTCCGTGGCACCAGCTATTGGCACAGGAGCCGTTGAAGTAGTTATGCTTCTTTTAATGTACTCAGCAGGAGGAGATTGTGATTTGAATGGGTAATTGAAAGGTTTTGGAGAACCAGATGAAGATGATGGTATATCCAGTGGTGGTCCAGATATCAGAACAAAATCCTGATCCATTGGGTCTGGCAAATCCCCTACTGCAGAACCGATTAATATTAGATACCAGGCAAGACAATTTGTTTTTCTAGTGCTAAACAAATGATAAAAAATTTCAATCTACCTCTTCCTTGAGTACTAAGCGATCTGGAATCAGGCAAACTTGAAGGTTTGTATTGGTTTCTATCTGATAATCTGTGGGTTTCAAACTTGAAGTTGTTGGTTTCTGCTCTATGACTGACTTTACTATATCTGGAATTAAGTTCCGTGTTTTTGATAGGACTAGATGCTGCCTCCCTCCTCTCACCACTGGTCTTAAATGCATAAGATGACTTCATCGGGGAAGTATGTTTAAAATCTGAAGGACTTCCCTCAGGTCCACTTGATTCATCATCTAAAAAGAATGGCAAACAGTCATCTTGAGAAATTTCTTCCATATTTCTTGAGGGACTGCATACGGATGAATGAAAACCATCCATCGTTCTCGAACCTAATCTACTCCTGCAACATAAAACCTAATCAGTACAACAGTTTTAAACACAAATGATAGAAGAAAATAGTTTAGCACCGCAGCAACCTTGGTAAATCATATGATTGTCTGTCTGAAAGAAAAGGGTGATGAAAAAACTCTTCAAACGTCAAACGCTCCACTGTGCAACATTTTCAAAAAATAAATATTAAGCACAAACAGATGAGGACAATCAAAACTCTTAAGTGGAGGTGTAACAAACACAGACTTCGAAGATGGAGAGAGATTAATTGTAAACCAGAGTTTTTAACAAACTCCAACCTTTATTGGCGTGTATAGGATGAGAAACAGAAACACTGATACATTTCGTATTTTAGCTATAGCTTAAACAAAACAAAAGCTCTGAACAAGAAAACTGTAAATAGCCTGAATTGCCAATTCTATCTACTTGTGAGTTGTGCTTTCGTTAGAATTTGATCAGTCTGACTACGCTAATAACATCAGGGGTTTACTCTCACACAGAAGTGTACCTGGATTACGGCGTAACAACTTCTGACATAGATCTTTACAGTCAGCACTCAAATCTCTACAGTCTGCTGGAAAATGCAATTCGGTTGATTTCATAATGTTCTGGAACAACTGTGGACATTAGATGGAACAAGTTAGCTAATGCTGAATCCACCCGACACAAACATCTACGTATTTTAGAAATTACAACTTGGCAATACAAAACCTGAATTTGGCTGTTTCCTGTAAAAGGGGTTCTGCCTGTCACAAGTTGAAACAATATAGCACCGACACTCCAGAGATCTGCCTGTGTATGAAGGAAGATTTTAAGCAGGATCTCGTATAAGGAAGCTCTATGTGGCTTATAGAGAGAAAAGTTATGTACCTTTGCGTCGTATTTTTGAAGCTGCATAATCTCTGGGGCCATATATAGTGGGGAACCACATAAAGTTTCTGCCAAGCCCCTAGGCTGCAACGATCTGAGCTAAGAAATTGTGATGTTTAAGTGCACATTACAAACTCAAATGAGGTGTAATAAGCATACTCTCCAGGAAAACGAAAATGATACTATCTAAAACTAGATAGTATATTCAGATGGAAAATAGCAAGAACCCAACTCTGATCATCACGGTATACTCATTTGTTTCTGTAACCAAGTAGCTGACAAGAATACCTTGCAAATCCAAAATCAGCAATCTTCAGAGCTGCGTCATTATCATCTGTGGATAGAAGAAGATTCTGTTTCAAGAATGAAAGAATCTTAGCAATTGAATTTCAATTCAACACAATCTCTATCTCTGCTAGGGCAAGAAACTCTTGAAAAGCCTATCTTCTGAGAAAGAATAAAACAAATGTCTGTGGAATCTAACATATCATCCTTTTTCCCGCATCCTTTGGACCTTCCATGTGATAAACATATGAGAGAAGATCATTTGGATATGAGAATCAGACAAACCTGAGGCTTTAAATCTCGGTGAATGATATTATTGTCACGAAGAACTAGTAAACCGGCCGCTATGTCACAGAAAATCATTTTAAGAGTGAGAATGCAATTCTACCGGATCAAAACAAAAAAACAGAGAATAAGTAAGAATTCTGTTGCAGAACTTACCTAACTGCCGCATGAAATGCTTAGCAGTAGCATCAGGAACTCTTCCGTGACTTTGAATAAACATAGACAGATCACCTCCTTTGCAATACTCCAACACCAAATGTATTTTTCCAGGAGCCTAAATCAGAAAACCGTCCTCTCGCAATTAGACCCAAACACATTCTTAAGCATTTACCATTTCCAATACAAATTACCATCAACCTACATCCTCCATAGAGTTCAAAAGTGCTAAACTTCTAAAATTCAACAAGGGCTCCATACAACAAGATAGAGCTCGAGAGAATCAGAAACCCAAGTGCTAAAAACCTAAATTCAACCTAAAAGGCTAAAACGCAACTCATTCATCATCGTCGTCGTCGCATTCAAAATTCCGAAGCTAGAGCATAAGAAAATCAAAAAAAAAAGTTACCTCGATCATGTCGATAAAGCGGATGATATTGGGATGATTAATCTTCCTTAAGATGAAAATCTCGGACATGAGACTATCTTGCAACTTCTTATTAAGCCGAGACATGGAGATCTCCTTGATGGCAACGACTGTGCCATGGACAAGATGCCTCCCTTCCCAAACCACCGAAAACGAACCCGACCCGATTTGTCGACCCACCGCGTAATCGCCGATAACCCTTCCGCTTCTCCCCGCCGCCGCCGTCGTCGACTGAGCCATTTTCCTCCTCGCCGCCGAGAGAAAAAGCAACTTCGGAGATCCGAATTGATGAGCTGATTGAAAAAGCTGCAGAGATTATTGAATCTTCTTTTTGGATTTTTTTTAAAAAAAAACTGGCGTTGAGTTGAAAAGGATTCAATTGGGTGTATTCAGATAAAATTTTATGATAAGAAACGAAATGAAATCAACTTGTGTAATGATTCTTCTGATTATTATTATACAATAAAGTTTTTAATTTAATAATATATGATGATAGCTTAATGGAAATTATGTCATGAGGATTAGTGGTAGGAGATTCAGAGACCCGTTTTTTAAAATTGATTTATTGGAGCGTATTTTAGCAAAACGTTTATGGAATTATTCTTTCCAATGTATTTTTTGTTACAAATTATTAAGTTTATTCTCTTTTTATTGTTGTTATTATTATTTGTGGTTATTCACGTAGAAAATTATTTTGGTGTGCTTTTTATTTTTGAGATACAAAACAAATAAAATAGTATCATTATCATGTATTTTTTCAAACGTCTATTATCATGTGTTATAATATTGAAGCTAAAAATGATTTAATTTTTCTTTCAGCGGAAGAAAAAGCAGCCCCATAATCCTAACTATTGTGGGCGCGAAGCGGATATCACGCAAAATTTAAATATTTGTGATTTGTTCCGTTTTTAACGGATATTTAACTTTATGATTTGTTTTGCTCCGAAAAAATACGGATATTCGGTTTTCCGGATATCCGAAAAATTCACAAGTATTTGCGGATATTTGCGGATATACGATCAATTTTTTCAAATACAAATAAAATTGAAATATAACTATAATTTTTGGTTTACAAAAGAAAATTTATGCATAATAAGTAGAAAATAAATAAAAGATTAATTTACAGAAATACACTTAAAAGGAAAAGAAATTTTACATTTACACCTGTCTTTTAATGGTTCTCAAATATACACCTCCTATTTGCACAAAAGTCGAAAATGCCCTTTTTATCTTTTAAGAAATAAACCCTAATAGGGTTTCAGGTTTAGAGATTATGGTTTAGGGTTTAGGGTTTAACTGTTAGGGTTTAAGGTTTAAGGTTTAAGGCTTAGGGTTTAAGGCTTAGGGTTAAATTATTAGGGTTTAGGGTTTAGGGTTTAGTGATTAGAGTTTAGGGTTTAGCTATTAGGGTTTAAAGTTTAGGATTTATGGTTTAGGGTTTAGGGTTTAACGTTTAGGGTTTCTTTTAGTCTAGGGGTATAATGGTCTTTTTCACTAAAAAGGGAGGTGTAAAAATAAAATTTTTTCAAGCAAGGGTATTTTTGAAAAACAGACAATACAAAGGTGTATTTTTGTAAGTCTCCCTAAATAAAATTACATGTTCCATACATTTTAAAACTGCTTAAAAAATATTTAAAAAATAAGGTTTAACAAAAATGTTTCGCATTTTAGAATTTTTTATACATTTCTTTCTCAATTTAATATTTTATAATTAATTTGATAAATAAAATGAATTTTGTTTATATATAGATATAATAATTATACAAACTTATACATATTTAATCATCTATATATATGTATTTATATATATGTCGGAGCGGAGCAGATATTCGTCTTTCAAAATTTTAGTATTTGTGATTTGTTCCGTTTTTAACGAATCTTGACTTTTAGTATTTGTTTTGCTCCGAAAAAATTCGAATATCCGGATTTGACGGATTAAATCAGCACGAATAACGATTCGAAGCAAATATCACGGATAGTTTGTCCAACCCTAAATCATTTCCGTTGCTAGGAAATAAAATAAAATATCATGTGATAGTGTGTTTGTAAAACCAATACGTTCGTTGTTATCTTCTAGATTGTTGTTTCTTGATGACTGTAATCTTTACAAATTAAACCGTGTCCATTTCAAACTTGTTTAGATTAAATAGTCGATTCTTCACTAAAAAAGAAAAGAAAGGTGAAGTATAAACGTTATAAATTGAAGTGTGAACATGGGATTACGTGTATTTTGAAACATGAATATATGTATATATTATTACTATATGTATACATGTATATAAAAAAATTAGCCTAAAGTAATACAAAAGAATCTATTTTAGGAGGCTAAACCGCTATCGCGTGCCGTTTGAAAACGCAGATATCTTTTTATTGCTTGATTGCGACTGTTCGCTATTGCTTAAAATATGTTTTCCAGCCGTTGGTTTCTTTCTTTCCAAAAAGTTCTTACTTTTGTAGTTTCAAATTGGGTAATGCTCAAAAATGGCATAAAAGGTCACAGGTTCGAATATGGGTGAAGGCATTTTTCAAACACAACACGCACGTTATTATGAACTCTAAGAGCATCACCAAAAAAATCTCTAAATTTTTAAATATGAAGATTTTTGCTCTCTAAAAAGAAAATTCAAAACTTCAAATTTGAAGTTTCATAGTTTTTATCTTCATTTTAGTCCCTACAATTACACATAATACTTTTTCTTTTTATAAGCTTTGTTGTTTATCGTTTTAATCCTTAAAAATTTTATATCTCATAATATTTCAAATATTTTCTTATAAATGTAATTTTTACACATAAAATTAAATAAAAATTTTAAATAAGACTAAAAATATTTTATAACTAGACTTGTACAACAACAATATTATAACTAGATTTTATGGAATAGTGTGGTATTTTTTTGTAATTTAATATTTAATTTTGTAATTCTATGTAAAAGTTTAATATTTTAGTGTAACTTTTGATTAATTAATATTATTGTGACAATTTTGTAGAAGCGTTAGTTACTTATAAATGTTTAATGAATTTAAATTAGTTATGATAAATATAAGGACCACAAAATACAAATATTTTTGAAGTTAAATTTGAAGTACTGTTTTTGGAGAAGAACATCTCCAAACTTCAAATATGAAGTTTTGGAAACTTTAAAATGAAGATCCTTTTTGGAGATGCTCTAAGAAGGATTTTAACATTTGTTTGTTTTAATTTATAACAGTTACATATTTTAATTTTTTGGGGATATTGGTTTATCTTTGGTTTAATTGTTGGTGTCATTGGTTTACATAAGTTTTGGTTAAGGATTTTGGTTAAAACTTATTGCTCTGAGGGTTTTAGAGTCGTCGACTCTTTCTTTTGTACAAGTAACAATCTTTGATTAATGAATAAACACAAGAGAGAGATTGAATCAATTCAAGTTTCTACATGGTATCAGAGATGTTTGAGAGTTTCCGCTGAGTTTCTTAAAGACCTTTCGTTGAAGAATAGAGCACCCGACCACGTGGTGTTGTTCATAAAATCTCCTCTGTTTCGAACAAAGAAAACAGAGTCTCCGTGAGCCATGGCTGATGATGAAGCAAAGTCTTCGGCTGGTTTGCAACAGCTGATCGAGAAATCGACAGAGACGATCTCCGTGTCTCCTTATACGTTGCACGCGTCCGATAACCCTGGTGCGATGATATGTCATGTACAGCTCAGTGGCGAAAACTACTCCGAGTGGGCCTCTGAGATGTACAACTCACTACAAGCCAAACGTAAAACTAGCTTCATCAATGGATTGTTGTTGAAGCCTGCTCCAGGATATCCTGATTACGAAAATTGGATCGTTGTTAACTCAATGATTGTGGGGTGACTATGTACATCGATCGAGCCTAAAGTCCAATCCACTATGACCTACATTACAGATGCTAAACAATTGTGGATTGAACTTAAGGAGCGATTCTATTCTGGGAATATAGTGCGTTTGCATCAACTAAAAGTGCAATTGGCTTCCTGTAGACAAGAAGGAAAATCGGTTATGGAGTATTATGGCAAATTGTCAAGTCTGTGTGAAGAGCTTCAACTGTACCAATCGTGAATTCACTGTACTTGTGGAGCCGCTAAAGAATTTTCAAAACAGAACGAAGCAGAGAAGATTCAGCAGTTTGTTCTAGACCTTGATAATTCTAGATTTGGTAGCTTGTCTACAATGATCATAGCTATGGACTCGTTGCCAACACTTTGAGAGGAACCCACTATGAGAAGTGTATTCGAAAATCATGAGAGAAGAACAGAGACTTGTGTCTTCTCGTGCTAAAGAGCAGAGTCAGAATGATGTTGGCTTTGTGGCACACCAAGATCAAGCCCTTGAAACATTATCTTCTTTGTCACGATCAAACTTTGTGGCACAGAACAGTGGTCAGGGTCGTAACACTCTGGCGATCTGTACGCATTACGGTAAGACGGGGCATGACAAGAAAGGGTGCTGGCAGTTGATCGTGTACCCTGAGTGGTAGAATGAGCGTGACGGTGTAACCGGAAGAGGAAGAGGAGCTCGCAGCAGAGGGCAAGGTTCGTCACCGAGCATGTCTGGTCGTGGAAGAGCACATGCCAATACCGCTCATGCTACGAGCTCAAACGCATCTTCTTTTGGTGATTTTACTCAGGAACAGTGGCAAGTAATCTCAAAATTGGTTCAAGAAAAGGCTGGAAGTTCAGATAAAATGGCGGGTAACCAAGGTTGCGGTGATCTTATACTCGACACCGGAGCCTCACATCATATGACATGAAGTGTTTCCTTACTTACAAATCTAGAAAACACACCTCCGTGTTACATTGGTTTCCCAGATTGTGGAAGAACTATGTCTCTTAGTAAAGGAAATCTTTATGTCTCGGAGAATATCTCCCTGCCAAATGTTCTTTTGTGCCTAACTTGAACTGCACTCTCATCACGGTTTCAAAATTGTTAAAGCAAACTAATTGTTTTGCAGTGTTTACTGATACTTTGTGTGTGTTACAAGACTGTTCTACGAGGATTTTGATTGGAGCCGGTGAGGAGCGTGATGGGGTTTATTACTTCTCAGATGTCAAAATTGCTAGGATACGTAGAGTGGATGCGAGTTCAGATATTACTTTGTGACATCGAAGGCTAGGACATCCTTCGTTTTCAGTACTTTCTTCTTTGTTTAATGGTAGTTCTTCTTCTCCTTGTTCTCAATCATGTGAGATTTGTTTTAAAGCCAAGCAAGAGAAGTTTTTCCAATTAGTGATAATAAAACAACAGAGTGTTTCTCTTTAATTCATTGCGATGTTTGGGGACTGTATCGTGTTAACTCGTCAACTGGAGATGCATACTTTCTAACTATTGTTGACGATTTTTCGCGAGCTGTATGGACTTATTTACTCTTGGAAAAATCGGAAGTTCGAACGGTGTTACAGAATTTTGTAGCTTATAAAAAAAAGCAATTCAGAAAATCTGTAATAATAGCGCATAGTGACAATGGCACATAATTTACTTGTCTTTCTGCTTTCTTTCGACACAAGGGTATAGTGCATCATACTTCTTGTATTTCTACTCCACAACAAAATGGAAGAGTAGAAAGGAAACACAGACATATACTCAACATGACGAGAGCTTTACTTTTTCAAGCGAGCTTACCGATGCAGTTTTGGGGAGAGGCAGGTATGACAGCAACTTATGTGATTAATAGAACTCCTTCCACGGTTCTCAAAGGCAAGTCTCCGTATGAGATCTTACACAACGAGAAACTTACATATGATCAGCTAAAGGTGTTTGGTTGTGAATGTTATACTCATTGTGCTTCGCGAGACAAAGACAAGTTTGGCGAAAGGAGTCGTCGTTGCGCCTTTGTGGGATATCAATTTGGCAAAGAGGGTTGGAAAGTATTTGATTTAGAACGTGAAGAATTTTTGATTTCTCGAAATGTAATTTTTCGCAGAAATGTTTTCCCATTTGCGGCCAACTCATCTCCTTCAGTTTTGTATTGTCGTCACAGAATGTTGAGGAAGATGTTAATTGGTTGGAGCCTCCGAATGTAGCAGACAAGGGGAGCTGCGACAACGACTTTGCTGCGGAAGATGGTCCACCATCTGTGGTTTCTTCTCCAGTTTCGACGGTGGCAGTGACTCCCAACTCTGCTGTGGAAACCTTGCAAACAGAGGTTCATGAAACAGACACAGGCGTGTCTTCTCTGGCTGCTGCTCCGTTGGACAGTCCACCAGAAATCGCCGCAGCTCTGCCAGACCAGTCTGTAGCTCCCGTCGTGGCTGAATTAATTCCAGGAGAGACACAGCTGGGTCGCGGGGAGAGAACACGCTAAGAATTCGTGAAATTACGTGATTTCATCACATATAACATTGTCACGTACTCATTGAGAACCCCATCACGCCACTCTCCACTCTCCACTCTTCATCTCAATCTTTGAAAACGGATCTAGGTAATCCTTTGTATCCTTTAACACATTTTATTTCCGATGAGCAGTTCTCTGTAGGACACAAAGCTTTTCTCTCTACACTTCTCGCAACGGTGGAACCAAAACACTTTAAAGATGTTGTTCAATATGAGATTTGGCGAAAAGCCATGTCGAAGGAGGTAGATGCTTTGGAAGCACAATACACTTGGGACATTGTTGACCTACTGCCTGGTAAAACTGCGATTGGGAGTGAGTGGGTTTACAAGAAAAATTACAATGTCGACAGTACGATAGAGCGTTACAAGGCCCGTTTGGTAATACAAGGCAATAACTACGTCGAAGGTGAAGACTACTCAGAGACATTTGCGTCTGTGATTAAAATGAGGACGGTTCGAACTCTTCTCCCTCTTGTTGCCGCGAAAAAGTGGGAAGTCTACCAAATAGATGTCAATAATGCCTTGTTACATGAAGATCTTGAGGAACAAGTGTACATGAAGCTTCCTCCGGGCTTTCGGCATACACATCCCAAGAAGGTATGTCGACTTTGAAAATCTTTATATGGCCTTAAACAAGCTCCAAGGTGTTGGTTCAAGAAGCTTTCGGATGCACTTTTGCGTTTTGATTTTGTTCAATCTTATGACGATTACTCGTTGTTTGCTTATGAGAAGAATGGAATTGAAATACGTGTGCTTTTTTATGTGGATGATTTGATTATATGTGGAAATGATAGTTATATGTTGAAAAAATTTAAGGAATATTTGAGTTGGTGCTTCTCTATGAAAGATCTTGAAAAGCTGAAATATTTTATGGGAGTCAGTAGAGGTTCTTATGGGTTATACGTGTCACAACGAAAATATGCGTTGGATATTATATCCGAGAGTGGAAATTTGGGGTGTAAACCCACGCACACTCCGTTGGAACGAATTATCAACTCGCGTTAGATGATGGACCCGTGCTTGCCGATCCGAGTCAGTATCGCATACTCATTGGTAGATTGATTTACTTGACTCATACTCGGCTTGGATTAAGTTACTTGGCTCATGTTCTCTCTCAGTTTATACAGACACCTCATGAGGCTCACTAGACAGCAACATTAAGAGTTGTCTGTTTCTTAAAAGGTTCACTGGGCCAAGGGATTCTTCTGAAGTCTGACTACGATTTGAGTCTTACGGTGTATTATGACTCAAATTGGGCATCTTGCCCTCTTACTCAATGTTCTCTTAGCACATTCATTCTTCTGCTTGGTGGTTCTCCTATAGCCTGGAAAACCAAGAAAAAACAGACTATCTCACTCTCATCCGCAGAAGCCGAATACATAGATATGGCGTTCGCACTTCGTGAGATAAAATGGATACGAAGTTTACTACAAGGACTTGGCGTTGATCAATATCCTCCGGTACGACTCTTTTGTGACAGTAAAGCGGCAATTCACATAGCCGCTAATCTTGTCTTTCATGAGCGTACCAAGCTTATTGAACGCGGCTGCCATTCGGTTCGCGATGCGGTTCGTGATGGTATCATCTCTACTCATCATGTTTGAACGAATGAGCAATTGGCAGACATCTTAACCAAGACGTTAGGGAGACCGCAGTTTGAAGAAATATTGTCCAAATTGGGTGTTCTTGATCTCCACACTCCAACTTGAGGAGGAGTATTGGGGGATATTGATTTATCTTTGGTTTAATTGTTGGTGTCATTGGTTTACATAAGTTTTGGTTAAGGGTTTTGGTTAACGCTTATTTTTTTGAGGGTTTTAGAGTCGCCGACTCTTTCCTTTGTATAAGTAACGATCTTTGATGAATGAATAAACACAAGAGAGATTGAATCAGTTCAAGTTTCTACAATAATCCTATTTCTACCTTGTTTTAAAAATGGTATCTCTAAGGGTAAACGTCAACCACCCAATTAATTTTCTTGTAATCTGATTATTTAAAATAATGTCGGCTTGTTACTTAAGTGGATTGAGTTGTTATTTCGTTTTAGCAAAAAAAACTAAATTTTGATTTGCCTATTGAAAGCTTGAAATTCATTTTTTGGTATAATCTAATACAAAAAGATATGTAAAGATGGTATGAGTTTTTATGATAAATAAACTATAGTAAAGAATGTATATTTTCATTACTGAAACGCATTAACGGTATGGATTGTCGATATCAAAATGTAAATTAGTTTCTCCGACCATGTATTTATGTCATCGACTAAATAATGATACAATTATAAAGTGAGTTTCTTTGTATTAGTGTTGTCGGATTCTTTATTGTAGAACTCATATATAGAACTTTATAAATTCATAATAAATGTGGGCACATAGATTTTATAAATAATTTAGACAGAGTATGTTTATTATTCTAAATTTATGATGCATGGTAAATATGAACATTTATATAATATCTTACAAATCTTGATTTTCAAAATTTTAGATGTATTATTTTTTAAATTGCACATTTTCTTATATGTAGTTTAAAATTGGGTAGTATATTTTGATGTATTTTGTATACGAGTGAAATATTTTTAAGTTTTGGCATTCGACCCCGCTATAAAGTATGATACTAACTATACTAATCTTAAATCATTCTTTTTAAGATAACAATATTGGTGTTAGTTTATATGTCATTAAATTTATTATTTTTTGTTGAATTCTTGAAAAAATGTAGTTGTATGATTTTTTTTCAAATTTATCACCACACTTTTTTATATGTACATTTTGATATGTCATTAAATCTATTATTTTTTGTTGAGTTCTTGAAAAAATGTAGTTATATGATTTTTTTTCAAAATTTCTCATCACACTTTTTTATATGTGCGTATAACGCTAAAATAGCTATTCATTCAATTAACCTGTGTAACACAAACAAATGTAAATATTAACAATTATACATTAATATACAAATACGATATCTTTTCTAAAATACTTGTACTTTTGTTTTTGAACTTTTTTTAAAAAAATGTTAATTTGAACAATTAATTCATTGAGAGGAGCAAGTGGGCCAGTAGTTGCACCACCTCTGCATCCATCTCACGAAACCAGGGTTCGAACCCTGCACCTGCCTCTAGTGAGAGGAACTATTTGCCACTAGGCTATGATGACAAAAAAAAAACAATCAATTCATTAAGGTAAGTTTTTTAATCAACCATTTCAACTTTTAACCTAAGTCAAATTCACTTCTCAAATAATATATAAGATTCTCTATATTAAAAGTTCTCATAATTTTATTTTATTTCTGTTTATATTTTAGGTTTTTTCTATCAGTGGTATGCTATATTTTTTTAAATCAAACTGCTCCAGGGGTTGGACCGGGTTTGACCGCAAACTGGAACGTAGCTGGGTTGAGTCAATAATAAACCTAAAGAAAATTAAGTTGGTTAAAAGATCTGATTAATTCGGTAAAGAACCAGAAACCAACGAATCATTGAACTAGATTCGAACTGGGTTCAATTATTAAGTATAAACTTTAATTAATTAATTATTATATTTTTTGAGCAAAATTACACTTTTAATTTTAAAAATATTATGATTTTAAGTGCACTTTCAATATTTTAAAATAGTATATGATTCTCAACTATAATATTATTTTAAAATAGTATATTTATTCTCAATTATAATATTATTTGTAAAAGTATCATGAAACATAGTCGAATTCGATCAGACCGCATCGACCCACGATCCAACAAATTATCCAATTCGGTTATAAACTGTCATTTTTTAATTATAATTAGTGGACTTAATTTTAAATATTATTTTTTAAAGTGTTTAAAAATTGAAAAGATAATCATTCACTAATTAGCTATATTAATGGATTGAACAATCAAGTTGTTAGGCAACATATTAGGCTGCATAGTTAATATTCATACAAAAGTCCAAAATTGGTAATATCACATGATAACAAAGGTTATTGTGCTTCTGCTTTAATAGTATTGATAATTGACAGGAACTTATAATACCCACTAAAATTAGATAAACATGTTAGTTTTTGGATTTGTAATAAGTCTATTTTTATTGGTGTAATAGAAACCTATGTAAGATTCAATGAGTTAATCCTCTCTTCTCTCCTCTCTTACGACCAAAAAGTAAAACCCTCAAATCGACTTCATTCCTTAATTTGGTGTTGTTGTCGCCTCTTCACTTATCCGGTGATTGAAAAGGTGTTTGACGCCAGGAGCTCCTCCTTCAATGCCAAATTCTCTAATTTCAAGTTACCTTCTCCAAAGGTAAAGGAAAACGGCTTGCTTAGATTTATATGGATGACATAAATGAAACCGACTTCAAAGAATTTGTTTCGTGTATGACTGCAGCGAACTCAAACTTTTCAATAACCTCCAGCAACTTCTCTCTCTTCTTCTGCCTCTCTAGACGCGAAGGTTCATGATCGAATTCAGCAAGATTTTCGGTCTCTTGGCTTCTAGTATGAAGCCTATTCATGCACCTAAAAGCATAAAAACAAAAAAGAAAGAGTAGAGATTAAACAAAATAAAGAAAATGCCTTAGGCACACAATGATCATAAGTTCTAAGACTCCCTATTGGTCCCCGACAACGGCGCCAGAAAACTTGATAGCTCAGGTTTTCGCCCGAGATAACACTGCAAGCGCACAGATGTACGTTGTAGTGGTTCGGGATCGAATCCACATAGACCAAAGGTAGCACGAAGAAATAAAATCAAATAGCGGGTAAGGCTAAAAGGATGTCTTTAAGAATGATACAAAAATCGAGAATAAGAAAGCAAGAAACGCACGCAGCAACGTAAGGTTGTAAAACAATCAAAGAAGTGTTGGGCATCGGGTATTTTCAGGGAAACAATTCATGGTTGATTCAAACTACAGACTAGGGAAGAGGTTAAAAACCGTCTTGAACTCAAATTCTAATGTGGAACTGATCTACTTCCGTACTCACAGCTCCCTATGTATTAGAAATCTCGAGACTAACTTCCGTTGACCCTCGATTTCTAATCATGCATTACTAACAGGTTTGATAGGTTCACAATTCACTTAAACATCATTTTCTGTTGGGTTAAGAAGAATTGCTCATCTATAATTCTTTCAAGCATTTAAACATTCACCTTCCAGCAGTTAAATTACCTAAGTTCAGAAACTAAGTGATCAATTCAGTTTCATGCATTACGAACAATCATAGATGAAGATCCATTAGATTAAATCCCTAATCATGCGATTCTATATCAACAACTCATGAATCCCTATGTGAGAATCCCTAAACCCAACGAACAGACTACTCACTCATAGAAATAGCAAAAACATAGATCAAATTCACGAGAGACATGATTGTATTAAGCATAAACAAAAGTAAATAGGGTTCCGAAGACTTCTCGATTGAAGAACAAAAAGGCTTCTTCTCCATAGGTTACAAACTCTCTAAAGCTCTCTAAAACTCTCTAGAAGTGCATTATGAAACAAGAAAAATGATTCTAGGTCTTTTGATAGCAATCCGGTTCAAAATATGTTCGGTTTGGTTCTTCGTAAAATCGGTCCGCAATTCTGGACAGGGATCTGTCGATCCGGGGACAAGGATCGGTCGATCCTTGTCCAGATTCCTGGGTATTTGGGATAGGGATTTGTCGATCCATGTCTGGATCGGTCGATCTGTGTCCAAAATTCTGGGTATTTTCCAGCTTTGCACGAACACTTTCTTCGACGCTTGAAATCCATCCAAAATGCATTCTTTTCGCACATTCAAGCTCGAATCCTGTAAAAACAACAAAGAACACAAAACCGCGCCAGAACAATCCGAATACATACTAAAAACATTAGATCTTGTGTGAAAACCGTAGTAAAAACCTACTAAAATACTGACACATCAGTACTCCAAACATTATCATCCCCACCAAAATACTTCAACTTGGTCCTGAAAGTATAAGGGTGTATATAAGAGGTCAATTCCATCGCAATTCTGCTTCGTCTTGTAGGATGATGCATGTTGTGGTAAACCACCTTTGGAGTAGAAATTGCAAAGTAGTTAGTCAGAAATTAGGAGAATCTACTTACCGTTTCCATGTTACACATAAAGATATTAGGCAGCGAATTATTCAGCGAGGTGTGTGACATGTTGACAACTTTTAATGTTAGTGGCTCCTTAGAACCCAATATGATCCTTAACAATCACTGAAATTTCTACTATTCCAACAAGGATGACCTTAAAAAACATCCCAACTAGTGACTGCTCAAGTATATGAATCTTTCACATTGCTTATGGCGTAGATGAACCATGCTCATAGACAAGATAATGTTAGACTCATTCAATAAAGGTAGGCTAAAATATTAGTAGAAATATAGTTGGATAAAAGCTTTACCAAACATATTTAGTAGATGATAAGTTATGAAATATATTCTTTAGATAACTCGTGGATACCATCAACTAGCCAAAGATGTTGTGATCTAAACCACAAAGAAAAAGAAAGTGTCTACTTACAAATGAAGATTTTCTCCTGAAGAACAGCCGGTTAATAGCAAAGTAAAAATACCTATAATGACTTTTGGCTCGCTGCTGCAAAACAATGATTCCTCAGTTCCGATTAGTAAAAGAACAATTACCTCAAAATTTCATGACAGGTTTGATTCTGAAATGGAGACACTTTTAACTAACAAAGTTATTGACATCACTAGAGAGATGCTATTATTGTATCAAGATCTGGTTCAACAATTGGAAATGGTAGGTGCTCTTCAACAGGGAACTTCTCTGTAACAAGATACAAGCATCCAATCCAGAGTGATGGTTGCATCAATGCCAAGCCTTACCAACGCAAAAACAGCTACATATTCTCTATCTCACCATGTAATTATTTCTCATACAAATAATTCTACCACTTTCTCTTATTCATCATTTGATGCAAAGTCTATTCAAGCACCTTTACTAATGGATTAATCATCTTCTCATACAATCTCGCAAGTTATGGAAGAAATTACATCACTTATTATCATCATTGAGTACCAAAATCTCAGTAAATGACCCCTAACCACCACTCCTCTTTCAACTCAGTGTAATCATGAGTTTGATGAAATAAAAGATCTTCATGATATTGAATAAGTGAATGTACTCGTAGATGAGAATGACTGTGTAGTCAATCTTGGTATAACAAGAGAGGATAAGTTGATAAACCTTACACAAGTACCCAAAACACGAGCTAATTACAGTTCAAGGGAAAATGAGCAAAAGTGAGACGTGGCGATAAGGGTTAAGGTTTTTAAATCAAAAGTTTTAGTATCTTTTTCATTTTAGTCAAGCTAAATTGCTCTTATAGTAAGTTGTTTCGTAGTTTTAGAGCTTTTTCTATCTTACATTTTAATGTATTTAACTTTTCTAATCTTTTTTTAGCACTGATCGAACCGAAAGTAACAACATCAACAACTTCGCAAACGACTTCACAATGCAGCTCTCCTCGTAACAACTGAATCTATGATGAACAGTTCTGCATGTACGATATCTGTAATGGAAAAATTCTCTCCGCAACACACGAAACCACAACGAACGACTCTGCAAGCACCACTCTGAAATCTCCCAAAAATTGCATTCTCTGGGATTCGATCCCCATATCTAATGTAAAAACCTTTAAACCCTTGACCACCAGCCCAAGAGGCTTCCACAAACTTATAACTTTTATATATCTATGTGGCCTTAAAATCACACCTTATAACTTTGTTTATTTAAATGAGTATCTTTTATAAAAATATATCTAGTTTGAATCAATATAATAAATTCATAACAGGATCAGTAAGTGGAAGCCCCCTTGGTCCAGTGGTTAACCAATGGTTAATTAATATTTCTACACCATAAGGTCAGGGGATCGATTCCTCAGAGATGCGCAATTTATTGCAGATTAATGGAGGCAGATTTATAGGAAGTCTTCAGCGTGGTGCAAGCGAGGACCGTTCGTCATGCCAGCAGATGGAACGAAAAGATTTGTCCGCTGAAGTAATTGTCTTTGTAGTTGTTTCTCAAAATTTGTAACAACAGTAGTAGTAACCCAGACGATAAAAAAAAATACAGAATCAGTAAAAATTTTGAGAAAATGATTTTCACTCTTCTCGTTCTCTATAGAACTCATATCAATAGCCTCATATTTGCGGTTTTGGTGGCTCGCTTAGCACTAGAGTCGCCTCCATCCTTTGTAATTTGTTCTCTAATGCGTTGTGTTCACTTTGATTCAATTGTCTGATGGTGTTTTGGTATGGTGGTAGAAAGCGATGAACTTCAAATCTGGTTCTCAGTTGTGCGTCTCGTGTTTGCTTCGATCGTGGCTAAGTGCAGCGCCAACCTTTCCGTTTTGTGTAATTTGCTCTTCCAAATTTCAATATAATATTCTAGATGGAAAAAATTATAATCAAAATTAAAAGAGGTTAAAATATACTACAATACTTTCAAAATTAGTTACATGATTAATACTTATTTAATCTTTGATTTTATGGTTAGACGTCAAACTAGAGATGTTAAAATGGGCTATCTATTCTATTTAGACTCATATCTATTATGACTCATCTATCTATCTGTCTATACTATTAAAACTTAAGTACACAATCTTTTCATGTGCGATATTTTAAAATAGATTTATCTTAGAAATGTTATTTAATGTATCTAATGAATATAAATATATTTAAATATGAATAACACTAAAATATTCCAATATCCTCTTCAGCTAATTATTACAATATAAATATTTTAAATATAAAATATGGTATGGAAATTATAAATTAATGAAATTTATAAAAATAATTCATATAAATTATATAAATTTAAGTTCAGTCATATGATATTTTAAAAAAACAATATCCAACGGGTTATGTTTCATGGTATTTTGAAAATCTCAAACCTAAACTTGAACATGGAGTTTAGAATAACTCAAAAATCTAAAAAATTTAAACTTGAATCCGAATCTAAAACTCGAAATAACCAAAAACCCGAATCCTATCTTCGAAAAATATAAACATGGTCAATAATACATTGAATACATAAAATAAAAAACACGCGCGCGTTTGCGCAGGTCAAACACTAGTCTATATTATTAAAAGAGCAGTACTCTTAAAAAATAACCTTTAGTTCTTGTGTGGTTTACCTAATTTTCCATTGCATTTAGATTATGATATTTAATATATTAAAATATTTTATTATTGTTATCCCAAAATATACACATTGTTATATTTGATTAAAAAGATATAGTATTTAATTAAAAATAAAAATCATCATTTTTCACCAAAAATTTAAAATATATATTTTTAAAAGTTTGAAATAAAATAATAATATTTTCAAATAATTCTATAATAATATTCATATTTTCAAAATAAATTTTTACAAAAATGCAGAAAACAAAAAAATTATAAAATTTAAAATAACCGATAAAATTTATAAAAATAACTTATATAAACCACAAAAATATAAGTTTAGTTATATGATTTTTTTAAAAAATAAACTATAACTTATAATTTCTCCAAAATAAATAAAAAATCAAATTGTCCTAAGAAAAAAACGAAAAAGTTGGTAAATTAGTAAAAAAAAACCAACAAGTTTGTTTCGCGGTTTCAGATATCATGTATTGTCCGAACCAGACCCCAACATATATGGATCCCTGAAAACTCGAAAATCCCATAGCTAAACGGGAACATGAAATTCGAAATAACCGACAAAATCTAAAAATTCTGAACCTGAATCAGAACATGAAACTCGAAATAACCGAAAATTTCAAACACGAAATTCGAAAAACATAAGAAAGTCCAAAAATTAGAAAATCCAAAAAAATCTGAAAATATCCGGACCTAAACCCGAGAGCCTAAAATACTCGAACTAAGTTCGAAATAATTTCGAATATACTTCAGTTTCCTTAAGTTACTAAACCCGATATGAACCCGAATATACCCTAACCAAACCCGACCCGAATTAATAAATGAATATATAAAAAATTTGAAATTACATCCGCGGCGCGCAGATCGAACTCTAGTTTAGTTTTAAGGTCTATTCGGCGTTATCCATTTAGTCCTAAATATATTACACATACCATTTAGACTCATTTAAACTCACTTAACTCATACAAGCTTTATATAATTTAATATTATCTATTTAATTTATCTTTGTTCTCATAAAAAATACATACAGTTCCACATTTTTCCGTTAATAATGTGATTTTGCGTCTACCTGGCCAAAAGATAACTCTACGTTTTCTGCTAAAAACGTAATTCCATCTTTCCCCGCCATAAACGTGATTTTTGTGTTTTCCTGCCATAAAGACGATTTTCGTGTTTTCCACCTAAAACGTGAGTCTATGTTTTTCCGACAAAAACGCGATGATGCGATGATGCTTTTTCTGAAAAAATTTTGATGATGCGTTTCTTCGACAAAAACACGATTAGCATTTTCCGACAAAAACGCGATTATATGTTTTTCGCCGAAAATGTGATTCAACATTTTCTCGCCAGAACGTAATTCCGTGTTTTCTCGCCATAAATTTGATTATGTATTTTTTCGTCAAAAATCGTGATTCCGTAATTTCCCGCAAAAATGCGATTTCGTGTTTTCCTGTTGTCAAAGACGTGATTCCGCGTTTTGGCCAAGAAACATGATTTCGTGTTTTTCGCCAAAAAAACGTATTTTTGCGTTTTCGCCAAAAAACACGCTTTCGTGTTTTTCTGCCAAAAAACGTGCTTCCGTATTTCCCGCAAAAAAATGTCATTTTATATTTTTTTGTAAAAAAAATGATTCTATTTTTTCACGAAAATATGATTGTACGTTTTTCCGTCATAAATTTAATTATACAAATTAAAGTAATAATTAAAGATTAAAATAAATAGATACAAGCGGGCTATTCATTTATTTGCCCTAAACTATCATTTAATAAACAAGTTTACATAAACCTATTTTAGTATAACATGACCCATTAAAGTCATTAATTTAAAGCTCATTTTAACATCTCTATCGCTCAACAAAATTTCAAACATTGACTTCCTATTAGAAAAGGCAAGCTACATTGGCTTAGGAACTTAAACACACATTCTTATGTACTACATCCGATATTTCTTATTTAATTTTACATTCATACTCCGATATACACGTATTCGCATCTCCACACTTCATCTTATTTTTATACTTCATCTTTCTATCGACAATTTGATTCCTGAGTTTTTCACCTCCGCAAAATCAAAAGGTAGAATATTCAGAATCTTTGTTTGAATTGGATTGCAAGAATTGATATTTTTTTTGGTTTTCTTTTTTTTTTGGTCGAAAATGGAATTCATTTATATCTCAGCAAGTTTCAGCCTCCGCAAACAAAAGTGCGAAGTGATTGTTTTGCTAAAACATCTGCATCCATGTTTACCTTTCTACCTATGTAAGTGAACGTTATCTCCTCAAAAGAGGTAGACAAAATAGAGATGTCTAATAAAAGACCAAATATCTCAGTAATTTGTGCTCCGTGGTTTATAGCCCTTATAAGTTCTTGCGAGTCCGACTTCATGCATATCCTGCGTTGGTTCATATTCAGAGCCGTTCTTAACGCCATTACCAACGCTAGAGCCTCTGCTACTAAAGGGGATTTGACATGTTTTTCTGTTCTTGCTCCTTGATGAAGCATTTTCCCCTGTTTTTCCAGGACCCACCCAAGTCCAACTCTGTTTGTCTCTTTTGACCAAGCGGCGTCTGAGTAGCAGTGTAGCAGGCCGTTGTGAGTCATGTGTGGGACCTTCTTAGCAACTGGTGGCACTTTCTCTTCGTCTTCTACCTTTGAGCCACTCCATTCTCTTGCACCCGAAATTGCATTTGTTATTACCTCTACCTCCTTTATGTTCCTGTTCTCGAAAATCTTTTTGTTTGTAGAAGACCAGAGGTACCAACAAATCCATGGGAAGATATGATCGTTGGTTGCTCCTATTGGCGGTAGACATGTTAACTTACTTAGGCTCTTCATTCCCGTCGTAAATTGATCAAACAGAGGGAGTCAATTCATGTTTTTGTTGGTAATTGAGACCATACGTTCTTAGCAAAGGAGCACTTGAAGAATATGTGGGCTGTTGTTTCTTCTTCTCCATATCTACAACAGGCAGAAAGGTTGGTGATGCCTCGAGATGCTAGGTTTTCACCTAACGGCAGTGCACCTTTTAACACTTTCCAGAGGAACAACTTGAGTTTTGGTGTTGTGTTATAATTCCACACTTCACTTCTTCAATTGATTGACTCGTGCTCTCTCTGTTCTGAATCCTGTTGCGCTTTCTTGTTCCCTGCCACATGGTACCCTGTCTTGGTTGTGTACAAGCCTGATGCATGTCTTAACCATACGAGTTTATCCTTCCCGTCACACAGACTTGGTTTAATGCTCAAGATAGCTTCCTCCCTTTCTGGAAAAAGTTCTCTGATTTTTCCTTCATCCCAGCCCCCATTCTCCTTCATTAGCTCTATTACAAGCATCTCAACCGTGTGCTCTTGTGGAGGACATGTAGGTCGTAGCGGTTCCGTAGTATACAGCCATGCTTCCTGCCATACTTTCGTCGTTTTTCCATTACTGATAACCTTGCCTATCTTCTCCTTTAAGAGTTCCTTTCCCATCATAATGCCTTTCCAGCCATGTGATGCTGATGTTGGTGCGGTTGCTTCTAGGATCGATTTGTTTTTACAATATTTTCCACACAAAATCCTTGCAAGTAGACAGTTTGGTTTAATGAGAATCCTCCACAATAGTTTCGCGAGAAGTGCATCATTAAAACTTTGAATATCTCTAAAACCCAAACCCCCATCTTTCTTGCTTCTTGTTAATTTTTGCCATGAAACCCAACACATTTTTGCTTTGTCCGGTGAAGCATCCCACCAAAATCTAGTTAAAACTGATTGGATCCTTTTGCAAAGGCTTACCGGGAGCTTGAAACAAGACATGGTATATGTCGGCATTGCCGCTAATACCGATTGTAGAAGTACCATTTTACCGGCATGTGAGAGGAATTTTGATGACCAAGAGACTGCCCTTTGTCGAATTTGGTCCACTATTGAGATGAATAGATCTTTTTTCCTCCTTCCAAAATGCTCGGGTAGTCCTAAAAACTTTCCAGTCCCACCTTCTCTTGCAATTCCTAACTCGTTTTTTGCCCATGTTTTTGTAAAGAGTGGTGTTTTGGATGAGAAAGTGATGGCTGATTTTTCACAATTTATTCTTTGTCCCGACACTTCCTCATATTCCTGTAGAACGTTCTTGAGAGCTCAACAACTCTCTTGGTTTGATCTACAAAAAAACATGGTATCATCGGCGAACAAAAGATGATTAACTTGGGGACTTCCTCTAGCCACTTTTATTCCTTTAAGGCATCCTCTTTCTTGTGCTTCGGTGCACAACCCGAAAAGGACCTCACTAGAAAGTATAAAGATGTATGGTGAGAGAGGATCTCCTTGGCGTATTCCCCTCGTTGGTACCACTTTCCCTCTTACTTCACTGTTTATGAGAAACGCATAAGTCACCGTTGTTACGCATTGCATCATCCAATTGATCCATGTTGGATGGAATCCCAATCTTTTTAACACAATCTCAATGAAGTCTCATTCTACTCGATCGTATGCTTTACTCATGTCCGTTTTCACAGCCATTGAGCAATGCTTCTTCGCCCCCGATCGCTTGAGAAAGTGTAGTACTTCATGCGTGATTAGAACGTTTTCGGATATGGCTCGCCCGGGGACAAACACTGACTGATTTTCAGCAACAATTCTGTCTAAAAGTGGCTGTAACCGACCTGTGAGAATCTTTGAGAAAATTTTGTAGTATACATTACAAAGCGCGATTGGCCAATATTCCGCTACTATGGTTGGACTTTGAACTTTCAGGATAAGACACACATGCATTTCGTTCATAGATTCTGGCATTCTGCCTTCATCAAATAGCTATTGTATCTCTCCCACTATCTCTTTTTCGATGGCTTTCCATTTTGTGTGGAAGAAACTAGCCGAGAAACCGTCGGGACCGAGAGCTTTGTCTGGATTTATATCAAACAGAGCCTTCTTTATTTCCTCTGAAGTTGGAGTTTTTATCAATTCCGAGTTGATCTCTGCTGTGATTTTTGGCCTTAGAGCTCTTTCAACGATCGCTTCTCTGCTTCCTCTCTATGACGTGAATAGCTTTTGGTAGTAAGCTGTCACAGTTTCCACAATTTCCTCTTCTTCATACACTGCTTTTCCGTGTTCATTGACAATAACAGAGATATTGTTCTTGGCTCTTCTTCCCTTTGTTGCTGCGTGGAAATAGCAAGTATTACGGTCTCCCAATTTTAGCCAAAGTTATCGGCTTCTCTGTTTCCAAAAGTCCTCCTCTGCTTGATAGTGTTCATTCAGTTCTTTCTTGAGTTTTGCTATAAGCATCACATCATTGTCCAAACTAGATAAGGCTTGTTCAAGCTCTTGTCTCTTCTCTTCAATTTTCTTTTAGCTATTCATGTGATTTTCTCTGTTCCACTTTATGATTGCCCTTCGACAAGCTGCAATTCTCCTCTCTACTGTTTCATCTTTCTCTTCTCGCCACACCTTTGCCACCAATGCTTTCACTGTTGTATTATTTCGAAGTCTTCGATCATACCTGAATATTCCTTTTTTCCTTCTCGCCTCAGGATTTATATGTGTGATTAATGGTCTGTGGTCCGACCCCTCGAATCTCCGGTAATCGCTTCGACTTAGTGGAAAACCTCTATCCACTCACTGTTTACCATAGCTCTGTCTAGGCGGCAGTTGACTAAGTGGTTATGTCTTTCTCCTCTCCAGGAGAAGAAGTTTCCTGAATGTTTTAGATCATAAAGATCATTCTCGGACATGAATGTCCTAAAATCGACAAACGACCCCTCTGATCTCAGAGCACCACCTACTTTCTCATGGCTTCCTACGATTTCATTGAAATCGCCTGTGAGCATTCATGGTTCTCTTCTTGCTATTCCAATCTGTGAAAGTTCCTTCCATATTTTTTTCTTTTAGATCTCTCCGGGTGTCCATAGACAAAGGTAGTGAAAAGATTTTTGCCTTTGATTTTAACTTTTGTGTCGATGTAGTTGTTACATTTGCTCAGAACTTCCAGAAAAGTTTCTCGTTTCCAGTACAATGCAAGGCCTCCCCCTCCATTTTCTGAAGGGGTTACTAGAATATGATCATCATAATCCATCCAATCTAGCATTTTTTGAATCGATTCATTCGAGTTTTTTTGTCTCCATTAGAAAGAAAAAGTTTGGAAATTCGCGTTTGCGTATTTCCTTGATGCGTCGAACTGTCATAGGATTCCCCAGTCCCTGATAGTTCCAGCTCGCTATGGCTAAGGAAGAGAACTTGACGGATTTTGAAAATCTGTCAGTTTCTTAACGATGTCTGGGATCATCTTCACTTTGGTTGTTTCTGGTTGGCAGTCCCATTCTCTTTCTCTGCTGCCGTGGAGCTATTCCCCACTTCTTTTTGGTTCTTCCCCAATAAATTTTCTGTGATCCCATTCCCATTGAGTTTCAATCTTCTTCGAGGAGATCCTTGCGTATGTGTACATTTTCTCTTTCTCTGACTTTGGTTTTTAAACTCCTTTGGGCTAATTTGAATTACCTTATTTGTTGGGGGCCTTCCTAGCTTTCTTTTTGGTTGGGCCTTATCGGGCTTTGATTGATGTTCTTCTGCATCTTGTGTTCTTGGTCCAAGCCTTTGTGTGCCCGAAACTCGCTTTGGAGTGTGAGGCACCCTTTCCTCAGATACGATCTCAGCTGAGTTCAGACTGTGTCTCACCATGTTGGCTGCAGTTTCTTCAAATTCTCCAATTGTTTCAGCAATTCTCAATCTTTCTTTTCGTGCAGCGCTCTCTGTCGGATTTGGGCAATTGGTGTATTGTACCATAGCTTCTCTCAATTCCCCTAAAGCTGCTTCGAAATTCTCCTTTGGTAGTTCATTTATGGGAATTTCTGATATCGGTGGTCGCTCGAGGGGAGGTCTCCGGGTTCGGTGTGAAGACGAGTCTTCATCTCTGATTTATGGGATGATTTCACGTTGGCTCTCCCTCGATTTTGGAACCCATTAGGGCAGAGTTTTAGGTCTTTTATCTTCTTCAGATCTCCTTTCCGCTCCCGAGTATCTTCGATAGTCTCTGTTCGAGCTTTGGCTATTCTGACTTTTGTAAGGGTGGTAGCGTCGTGGTTCTTCCCTTTGTCTCCCTCCTCTCCTCTCCTCTGATATGTATCTTGAGGAGTAATGACTTTCAACTCTACCTTCACTTNTGTCTTTTTGGCTTCCCCCCCCCCCCTTATATTCTGTTTTCCTATGACCCAGGGGAGTCTTGGCCTTTCTTCCATTTGTGGGAGAGCGTTTTTGGGTGGGTTCTGTTCTTTATCCTCCGAGCAGTCTTTTTCCTCGTGTGAAAGCAGGAAGCAGCTTTTACAATATGTTTCTAGCTTCTCATAGACCAGGTCAACCTCAACTTCTCCCATAGGGAATTCTATTACCGACTTCATGATTAAAGGTTGTAGTCCATTGACCATTACTCGCATCCTTGCTGCTGTATCGGAAATCTCAACTTTCTCTACTGCTCCTATATCTTCTCCAATGTTCTTTAGTAGAGCATTCGTCCATAAGTGGACCGGTAACCCTTGAACCTTGATCCAGAATGGAATTTGAGATGGGAACGTGGGATCTATTGTCGGCTCCCATCTTTGTTTGATTACCATCCACCTTGCAAAGAAATATGGTATGTTCTCTAGTACCATTTGGACATCTTCTTCAGTAGCAAACTGGAACTGAAACTTTCCTCTTCCCAAATCGGCCCCCACTGCCCTTACCAAAATTTTCCATCTTCCTGCCAAGAAAGGAATGAGAGACCATATTCTTTGTACCTCTTGGTTTGTTACATGTCCTATGAGTGTTAACGCGTGTTTCTTTAGGAGCTCGGTGTTGTCTACTTCCGGTGCTTTTACTCTGGCTTTCCTTGGTGGTTCAGGTACGAAAGCTACAACTTTTCCTTTTTAGCTGCAGAGTAATCAAGTTTGCAAAGAAGTTTGTTAACAGAGTCTTCACCCTAGGGTGAGAAATATCTACAGTTAGCCTTTAAGGCTACTGCGCAAGTTCTCTCTCGCTTTTACAGCCGAGAGGATGGTTCTGCCTTCAAGTTTTGGATTGAGGGCTTCCTAGTTGTGCAGTCAGATTTTCCGGTGTGTTTCTCCATTTCCCAGTTCCTCATGTTTTGATGCAGAGATTTCTCCTCCGAAAGTGCTCCCACTGAGCTCTCTTTACTCGCCTTTACACAGGGATTCAGCCTGTGTTTTTCATCTATCTCGTCGGTGGAATATAGTCGGAGAAACGGTCTAAATAGTGAAGCTGGTAGCGGCTGAAGGGCAACCACTACTATTTTTAGTATAGAAAAGTGGTTGAGAGTTTCTTCGGTTCTAACACCAAAAAGAGAATTTGAAAAAGTTGTATGTTTTGGGAAAGATCTCGATTACTATGCCTGAGAGCATTTTTCTGAAAAGCTTTTATCAAAATCAATAGTGTGAAGAAGTGTTTTGTCGATCTCGAGTGAATATTGACTGGATCCAGTAAAGGCTCTCACTGGGCTGGGTCACTCTCAGAAAGCCCAATAAGAAAGATAAGAGTCCAAAACTACAAAAGGTGGTGTTGGGCCTTAGTATTTTCGGCCAAGTCCAAACAGAGAAGAGAAGGGATAATAACAAATTCTGTTATTATATAAAAGTCGTTAGAATACAAAACAGAATGCATGTAATCTTCTTCTTCTTCTTCCTTTTGGTGAGAGCTTGAGAGAGAGAGAGTATCGCCATTGATATGGCGTTGTAAGCTTGAATCAAACTCTGACAGTGGAAGTTTCCAGGCCTCGATCCTGAAGAGAGACGTACCCGGTGAAAGGGGAACTCTATAAATCTTGTGTCTTCGTTTGTTTCTTTCTTTAGAATCTGCACTTTGCGAAAGATCACTCAAGGTGAGTTGCAAATCACCTGCGAGCAAAACACAAAGTGAGATCAACATCATTGGACAACAGAATCAACAACAAGATTGAATTGAATCAGATCAGATTCTTCAACAATTGGTATCGGAGCTACAGGCTCAGAGAAAGCAGGGAACTTCAAAGGATTCGAAAAGGTAAGAAGAAACTTATCTATTTCAGAGTCACGAGGAAAGGTATCTTGAAGAGCATTTTGGTTCTGGAGTATTAACGATCTCAAGCTTCTCATCAAAAGGCTAATAGAAATCGAAATCTGTGGGCGGGGCGNGGGGGGGGGGGGGGGATGTTGGGTTGTCTGTTGTGTTTCTTGGTGTTATTATGCAGGTAACAAAGGAGAAACAAGAATTCAAACGCAGTCATGGATCCTACACCAGGGAGATTTGAGATTGAAAAGTTTGATGGGAAGGGAGACTTTGGGTTATGGAAGTTCAAGATGCAGGGTCAACTTGAGATATAAGGTTTACTATCTGTGATTCAAGAAGAAGAAGAAGGATCTTCTGAGAAAGGAAAGGAAGTAGACAGCAAGCAAGTAAAAGCAGATCCAAGGAAAGCAGAAAAGGATCTAAGGGTAAGAAGCTTGTTTAGCACATGCCTTAGCGATGTGATCTTGAGAAAGATCATGCATGAGAAAATAACCTTGGGTATGTGGAAGGCATTGGAAAAGGATTACCAGACAAAGTCCTTACCAAATCGAATCTTTCTCAAGAAGAAATTTTCTTGCTATAAGATGGAAGAGGACAAATCTATAGAAGAAAATGTGGATGTTTTTCTGAAGTTGATAGCTGACTTAGCTAGCCTAAACATTTCTATATCTGATGAGGACCAGGCTATCCAATTACTATCAGGTCTACCACCTGCCTATGAGCCATTAGTTCACACCTTGCAATATGGTTCAGGAAAGGACACTCTCACAGTAAGTGAAGTGGTAACTGCAGCCTACTCAAAGGAAACAGAATTGAAACAAAAGGGAATTTTGAACAAGTCAAAACAATCTGAAGGGTTGTATGTTGATTCAAGAGGTAGACAAGAAAAGAGATATACTGGAGGATCACACAAGAATCAGGAAAATGGAAATGAGAGTAAATCCAAACAAAGGCAAAGGTCTAAGTCTAAGAATAAAGAGAGAGGAAAGTCTGACAAATCTTGTTGGGTGTGTGGGAGTGAAAATCACTGGAAAAGAGACTGTCCAGAGAGAAAAAGGATTATAACTCGAGGGCACACAACTCTGCAAACGTGGCTGTAATATTGCCAGAATCCATTGCCTTAACAGCTAGCCTAATTGCATCATAGGATGAATGGGTCCTAGACTCTGTATGTACTTTCCATATGACTACAAGGAGGGAGTTACTATCAGAATTTCAGGAATTTGAGGGAAATAAAGTTTTGATGGGCAACAATACCTACTATATGGTTAAAGGGATGGGAAAGATAACCATAGACAATCCAGATGGCTCAGTCATAACCTTGAGCAAGGTAAGGTATATGACAGATCTAGGAAGGAATCTAATCTCTTATGGTCAACTAGAGCAGTCTGGCTGTAGATACACTGGTGGGGACTACAAGATATAGTTCTTTAAAGGAAATACAAAGGTTTTGACAGGGAACTATCAAAATGGACTTTACTACCTCCAAGGTTCTGTGAGGTGTCCACAGACCTTTGTAGCTCAAAATAAGCCATCAGAGAGAACCAGGTTATGACACTCAAGACTTGCACATATGAATGTGAAGTCAATGAGGCTTCTAGTTAGGAAAGGTTATCTTAAGACTGAAGAGATAAAGGAGTTAGGTTTCTGTGAGCCTTGTGCTCTGGGAAGTCACATAAGCTTAAGTTTGATAAAGCTAAACATACTACTAAAGGAATACTAGAGTATGTACATAGTGACTTGTGGGGATCTCCTAATGTTACTCCAAGTTTGTCAGGAGCTAAATACTTCATCACATTCATTGATGACTTTAGTAAAAAGGTATAGATTTACTTCCTAAAGTCAAAGGATGAGGCTTTCAGCAAGTTTGTTGAATAGAAAACTCTAGTGGAAAACCAGACTGGTAAGAGTCTGAGGTGTTTAAGAACTGATAATGGGCTAGAGTTTTGTAACTCCTTGTTTGAGGATCATTGTAAGTCCTTTAGAATTAAGAGGCACAAGACCTGTCCCTACACACCTCAACAGAATGGGGTTTCTGAGAGAATCAATAGGACAGTTATGGACAAAGTCAGGTGTATGTTGGTGGAGACTGGTCTAGGAGGGGAATTCTGGGCTGAAACAGCCTCTACAGCTGTGTACATAATCAACAAAACACCTTCAGCATTCATTGATTTTGAAGTTCCTGAGGCATTATGGATTGGAGGGAAACCGGGATATGGTCACCTAAAAAGATTTGGTTGTCTGGCTTATACACACAAGGTACAGGATAAGCTAAGTCCTATAGCTATCAGGGATATCTTCTTAGGGTATGCTCAAGGAACCAAAGGGTACAGGCTATGGCTGCTAGAGGAACAAAAGGTCTCAATAAGTAAGGATGTGATATTTGATGAGGATAAACTGTTCAAGGATTTAGAACAAGAAGTTACATCAGATGATGAGACAGAAAAGCCTAGAAACAAGAAAAGGGTGTCATTTAGCAGTGAACTGGAAGAAATCCTTGGGAAAGACAAATTAACAACTGCAAGCTCAAGCACTGGAGGGAGTCAAAGAGAATTACAGACATAGTCTGTATCTGAATCAAGCACAGAATCTGAAGAAGAGTTAGAAGATGAGCAGAGTTCAGAGGAAGAGGGTCCTACATGTGGGAATGAATATCTACTAGCAAGGGATAGACAAAGGAGGACCATCAAGCCACCATCAAGGAGGCTTGAAGATGCAGATTATACTGCTTATGCACTAGCAAGTGCAGAGCTAATATGTCTGGAGGAACCCAGAAATTTCACAGAAGCTAGGAGAAGTGTTGATGCAGACATGTGGGATGAGGCTATGGATGATGAGATGGATTCTTTAAAGAAGAATTTCACATGGATTCTAACAGATAGGCCAAAGACACAGAAGGTGATTGGGTGTAAATGGATATACAAGTTAAAACCAGGTATTCCAGGGGTTGAACAACCAAGGTATAAAGCAAGATTGGTTGCAAAAGGGTTTGCACAAGTGGAGGGGATAGACTATAATGAGGTGTTTGCACCAGTGGTGAAACACGTGTCTATCAGGATTTTGTTATCTGCTGTAATTAACAGAGACCTAGAGCTAGAACAGCTGGATGTCAAGACAACTTTCTTGCATGGGACACTAAATGAGAACATTTACATGGAGCAACCAGAGGGTTATGTTCAGAAAGGTCATGAAGAAAAGGTTTGTCTGCTAAAGAAATCTCTATACGGTTTAAAGCAATCACCTAGGGAATGGAATCATAGATTTGACTCCTTCATGCTTAAACAAGGGTATGACATGAGTGGATATGATCCATGTGTTTATCTCAAGGGAACAGAGTTAGCAAATATGGTGTATTTGCTATTATATGTGGATGACATGCTCATTGCTGCCAAGAGCATGTTTGTGGTTAAGAAGCTGAAGGATTTACTAAGTACAGAGTTTGAGATGAAAGACCTAGGGGCGGCTAAGAAAATTTTAGGCATGGAAATTCACAGAGACAGAGAGAAAGGTATCCTCATTCTGTCTCAGGAGGATTATTTGGCTAAGGTTTTAACTACATTTGGTATGTGGGATTGTAAACCAGTTACAACCCCTCTAGGACCTCAGTTCAAACTTCAAAGTTTGACAGAGGATCAAAAGGAAGAACAAGCAGAAGAAATGAGCAACATACCTTATAGTAGTGCCGTGGGAAGTCTCATGTACGCCATGATCGGGTCGAAACCAGACTTGGCTTATGTTGTGGGCTTGGTCTGTAGATTCATGGTAGCACCTGGAAAAGAGCACTGGTTAGCAGTCAGATGGATCATGAGATATATAAGAGGAGCAATGAAAGTACACTTAACTTTCACAAAAGAAGATAACGTTGATGTGAGAGGTTACTGTGATTCAGATTACGCCTCTGACCTGGATAGGAGAAGGTCAATTACTGGGTATGCCTTCACTGTAGGTGGAAATGTTGTGAGCTGGAGATTAACTCTTCAGAGTGTTGTGGCTCTTTCTACAACAGAAGCTGAGTATATCGCATTATCTGAAAGTGTGAAAGAGGCGTTGTGGTTAAAAGGCATTTGTGAAGAAATGGGTTTTAAACGAAAGGCAACAGAGATCAATTGTGATTCACAAAGCGCCATTCATCTAGCTAAGAACTACATGTACTCAGGAAGGACTAAACATATTGCAGTGAAATATAACTTCATACGAGATGTTATAGCTTAAGGAGAGGTGGAAGTCAAGAAGATACATACTCTAAAGAATCCAACGGATGTATTAACGAAAGCATTACCTCGAGAAAAGTTTGAAGATTGTTTAAACACTCTCAAGGTGATAGGAACTTGAGATTCGCAAAGGGTCGCCTCGAGTAGCTCGAGAGGCGACAAGGGCGAAATGGAAGACGAGGTTAGTGTCTTCAGGAACTCGAGCTATTGTGGATTCTGGGTAAAATCAGCTAAGGGAACTAGCTGGGGACTGTCACCGGAGGAAGGAGACAGTGGGTTTCCGGGATCGGGAAGGGTTGATCGGAGGTTTGAGATTTACGGCGGGTCTAGGGTTAGAGATGCGCAAAACACAGAGGGGATTTGTGAAGAAGTGTTTTGTTGATCTCGAGTGAATATTGACTGGATCCGGTAAAGGCTCTCACTGGGCCGGGTCACTCTCAGAAAGCCCAATAAGAAAGATAAGAGTCCAAAACTACAAAAGGTGGTGTTGGGCCTTAGTATTTTCGGTCAAGTCCAAACAGAGAAGAGAAGGGATAATAACAGATTCTGTTATTATATAAAAGTCGTTAGAATACAAAACAGAATGCATGTAATCTTCTTCTTCTTCTTCTTCTTCCTTTTGGTGAGAGCTTGAGAGAGAGAGAGAGAGTATCGCTATTGATATGGCGTTGTAAGCTTGAATCAAACTCTGATAGTGGAAGTTTCCAGGCCTCGATCCTGAAGAGAGACGTACCCGGTGAAAGGGGAACTCTATAAATCTTGTGTCTTCGTTTGTTTCTTTCTTTAGAATCTGCATTTTGCGAAAGATCACTCAAGGTGAGTTGCAAATCACCTGCGAGCAAAACACAAAGTGAGATCAACATCATTGAACAACAGAATCAACAACAAGATTGAATTGAATCGGATCAGATTCTTCAACAAATAGCAATGTACATTTATCCATTCAAACTCTTTTTTTTGGTTTTCTTCTAATTGTTTTCTTTACATATATATTATTGTAAAGTCATATATGAACTTGTTTCTTTGTAAATTGGGCTATACGTTTTTTTTCTTCATGACCATGCTCTTTATTTTGGCCCAACATATCAATAAGAACCATCTAATTTGGAGAATGATAAATTATATAAACTCAACCAACAAAACTATTCGATCTGGCAAAAAAGAAGAAGCAGCAAAAGGTCATTAAACACATAAAAGTCCCACATGCTCACAGATCATTCAAACAACACATCCCATCAAAACTTTTATAAATATAAAAGAATCACAGGTCATTTATATTCTCAATCATGCTGGTCTTTAATTTGATTCCTCATATCTATATATTCCACCCTTCAACAGCATCTTTCTCTTCTACACATATCTAAGATGTTCCAATCTAAAATTGTCCAGGAATTGGAAATGGAATTTTCAAGGCTTTTCGATTTTATGATGTGATGTTGAAACACAAAAAAATGGAGAAATACTTGAAGTTGGCGCAATCATTTGCATTTGTGTGGGGATTCATCTTGCTTGTGGCTCTGGTTTGTTGCTGCATCAGCACCAAGCCTGATCGAGAAAACGATGACGATGCTAGCTGTGCCGGCTGCGATGGAGGACATACTGCGTTTTAGTCATCTTTTGTCTCTTTCCATTTACTTTTCTTTTTTAAGCCTATGGTTTTAAGGGTTTTTTTGGTAGATTTGCACTATACACACACACACCTTCACGGGTTATCTTTTTCATAATTTTTTTGGTTGGACTTGGACATAACCTTTTTGTAAGTTTTTATTTTTCCTATTAAATAGGTCATGATTATTTCTTTACGTTTTGTGTGTTATGATGATCAAAAAAGTAGGGAAACTGTAAATAATAAGGAAATTCAAGAGTAGAAGGTAAACGAAAAAAAAAAACAATCGCAGCCATAACCTTGTTTCATTTGTAATTATGGTTAAATGAATTTCTTTTTTTCTTCTAATTAGGAGGTTTTGAGCAGAAACCCTTATTTTCTGGCCGAAAGCTCTCCTATTTATCAAGATGTCTTTCCAGTCGGGCTACGACCTCTGGTTGATTAAATGAATTTCAATTAGTAATGAACCGATTCTTAGGGTTATTAACTAGGCGATTAACTTGGTATCATCGTATTTTTATGGTCTAGGTAACACGAAATCTTTGTCGGATGTGCGCTTCCCAATTTACAATTGGAATTGGATTCGGAAGCTCTAGGAAGTTCGATTTCATGACATTTCCAAAATAATTACTTTGGAAGCTCGTTTGAATCTTACATTTCCATTTTGGAAGCTTGCGATTCCCTTTTAAAACTTAAGTATTACAAACTATAAAAAATAATTTTCTAAAAATTTCACGTTTTAAATAAATCCAAAACTAATTAGTAACTTAACATTTATAAGTAATTTTATTTTTCTTATTTACAAAATTATATGATATATGGTAAGGTAAATTTTGGGCGCCTCGTTGTGCCACTACGAAAAGCGTAGATTCTAGCAAGGTAGAAGTACAGAGAAAGAGGTTTCTTTACTGAATGAGTAAGAACATGCCAAGGTACAAAATGTATATAATAATCGACTTTTGTGTCTCATACATTAGGGTGTATGTGCCCATATATTTAATAAATCATTGATAAAGAGGAGTCGATATCCCTTAGATTTATCCTAGATATTGTGTAGATTTGTGCAGTTAATGGAATTCTCGAATGTAATGAATGTTTTCTGTATTTTCTTCTCGAATGTAATGAATGTTTTATGTATTTTCGCTCAATGCAACCCTCATAAATATCTAGAAGAATAAAAGAGGAATTTTTTTCATCGCTAACATTGCCTCTCGTGCTTGTTGTATCCTTGGTATATTTTTCCTTAGAGTTGCTTTATTCGCTACTTCAAGCGTGGCTTCTGCTCTGGAGTCGGGGATGATTTATTTTCTCCCAACAATATACTTATTATCTATAGAAATATTGCTTACAAAGATGATATAAATCATATGGGAGATTTGAAAGTGATAATTGAATTGTGTTAGTCTTAAAACTTTAAGTTTGATGATTTTATTTTAATGATACAAAAGTTAATACAATTTTGTTATGAGAATAGAATGTGAAATAAAATTTTGACTTTGAATAATAATAAATGCGAATATTGAAATAATTTAAAAGATTTGTGTTGTATATAATATATACGCTTTCAACACTTACCATCTCCTTATTTTTTTCAAAAATCGTTTCCGCGCTTCGGTTCTCATACGTGATGGGGAAGCAATGTCAGTTAAACTGAAATCTGGCAATTGACTCCTCTTTAAAGCCCTCCATGGGAAGAGAAGTTGCAAAACTCCTTGCAACAAAATGTGCGATAGATTCTAGACTCCAAAACCAGGATCAAGAATATTTAAGGTAACCTAGCAACATATCTTGGTTGGAGGATATGGAAGTTAAGAAATCATATAATTTTTAATGGAGGAAGCATATCAATCTAGATGTAATCAAAAAGGCTGTAAGTAACATGGTGGAATGATTTGGGGCTAATAAGAGAGAGCAGGTTGCTAACGGCCAGACAACTAGCCAAACAGAAGTTTCAGGCAAGCACCTGAACACTCATCAGGACAATTCTCATAGTCATTGCTATGTTGATGCATCATGAACGTCTCCAGAAAAGAAAGATGGCATTGTGTGGTGTCTTAGCTCTCTAGAAGGAACACCATGTAAGAATACTTCTATGACCTATGTGTCTATTGGTTTAATTATAACTTTCAAGTTCATACTAAAGTTATGAATTCTAACATTAAAGACGATACCGTGATGGATCGGTTTCGATTAAAGACGTTAGAATTTGGGTGTATTGATAACCCTCCTCTCTTACCTTGTTTATGTGTCTTTCCTATGATCATATATATGATTATGTGTGTATATGGTGATTAATAAAGAATATAACTTCTTAAGCATAATACACATGTATAGTATATAGTGTGGTGATTATTTATGAAGAGTTGTGTCTCTTGGCATAATGGCATCTCTTCATAAATATAAAAGGNAGTTGTGTCTCTTGGCATAATGGCATCTCTTCATAAATATAAAAGGCTCCATGTCTCTTATGAGAAAGATGATAATCTCTCTTACACCACAATAAAAGATTGATCAAAAGGATTAAGGAAAA
>OVAN01000697.1:0-52289 GCA_900406275.1 Anastatica hierochuntica | reverse complement strand
CCATGAAAGAAAGTTTATAATACATTAATATATATGTAGAATGTGGTTAGATGTTTTTAAAAAACATAAAAGAGTATAAACTTCTATTATAAAGCATTTACCAAAAAAACTCTATATTTTCGTAGGTGTTAATTCACTGATTATGAGAAAAATTCAAAAAAAATGAAAATCTTGTTTTAATGCATACTTTCATCGTTCACTTACATAGAATGATGGTCAAACAGGTTAGGAACATTTGTTGTCTCCGTTTCTTTAGATAATAGAGATTTTATATCGGTTTCTCCAATTATTTAGCTAGTATATGAAGTTTGAAGAAATTAATTGATTAAAAATAGAAATGATGCCCTATGTACCATGAAAGAAAGTTTAGAATACATTAATATATATGTAGAATGTGGTAAGATGTTTTTAAAAAACACAAAAGAGTATAAACTTCTTTTATAAAGCATTTACCAAAAAATACTATATTTTCGTAGGTGTTAATTCACTGATTTTAAGAAAAATTCAAAAAAACCNTCAAAAAAAATGAAAATCTTGTTTTAAGGCATAGTTGCATCGTCCACTTACATAGTATGATGGTCAAACAGGTTTGGAACCTTTGTTGTCTCCGTTTCTGTAGATAATAGAGATTTTATATCGGTTATTCCATTTATTTAGGCCGTGTATGAAGTTTAAGAAATTAATTGATAAAAAAATAGAAACGACGCCCATGTACCATGAAAGAAAGTTTATAATACATTAATATATACGTATAATGTGCTTAGAAATTTTTAAAAAACACAAAAGAGTATAAACTTCTGTATATATTACATTTACCAAAAAACTCTATATTTTCGTAGGTGTTAACTCACTGATTTTGAGAAAAATTCAAAAAAAAACTGAAAATCTTTTTTTAATGCATAGTTGCATTGTTCACTTACATAGGATGATGGTCAAAGAGGTTTGGAACATTTTTTGTCTTTGTTTCTTTAGATAATATAGATTTTATATCGGTTTCTCCAATTATTTAGGCCGTATATGAAGTTTGAAGAAGTTAATTGATAAAAAATAGAAACGATGCCCATGTACCATGAAAGAAAGTTTAGAATACATTAATATATATGTAGGATGTGGTTAGAAATTTTTAAAAAAATACTAAAGAGTATAAACTTCTTTTTATAAAGCATTTACTAAAAAAACTCTATATTGTCGTAGGGGTTAACTCACTGNATAGAGATTTTATATCGGTTTCTCCACTTATTTAGGTCGTATATGAAGTTTTAAGAAATTCATTGATAAAAAAAGTAGAAACGATGCCAATGTACCATGAAAGAAAGTTTAAAATACATTAATATATATGTAGAATGCGGTTAATAAAATTTTAATAACACAAAAGAGTATAAACTTCTGTTTATAAAGCATTTACCGAAAAATTCTATATTTTCGTAGGTGTTAAATCACCTATTTTGAAAATTTTTTTAAAAAACTGAAAATATTGTTTTAATGCTTAGTTGCATCGTTCACTTACATAGGATGATGGTCAAAGAGGTTTGGAACATTTGTTGTCTCTGTTTCTTTAGATAAGAGAGATTTTATATCGGTTTCTCCAATTATTTAGGCCGTATATGAAGTTTGAAGAAATTAATTGATAAAAAATAGAAACGATGCCCATGTGCCATGAAAGAAAGTTTAGAATACATTAATATATATGTAGGATGTGGTTAGAAATTTTAAAAAATGCTAAAGAGTATAAACATCTTTTTATAAAGCATTTACCAAAAAAACTCTAAATTTTCGTAGGGGTTAACTCACTGATTTTGAGAAAAATTCAAAAAAAAAATGAAAATCTTGTTTTAATGCATAGTTGCATCGTTCACTTACATAGGATGATGGTCAAAGAGGTTTGGAACCTTTGTTGTCTTCGTTTCTTTAGATTATAGAGATTTTATATCGATTGCTCCACTTATTTAGGTCGTATATGAAGTTTTCAGAAATTCATTGAAAAAAAAGTAGAAACGATGCAAATGTACCATGAAAGAAAATTTAAAATACTTTAATATATATATGTAGAATGCGGTTAAAAAAATTTTAATTACACAAAAGAGTATAAACTTTTGTTTATAAAGCATTTACCGAAAAATTCTATATTTTCGTAGGTGTTAACTCGCTGATTTTGAGAAAAATTTAAAAAAACTGAAAATCTTGTTTTAATGCTTAGTTGCATCATTCACTTACATATGATGATGGTCAAAGAGGTTTGGAACATTTTTTGTCTCCGTTTCTTTAGATAATAGAGATTTTATATCGATTGCTCCACTTATTTAGGTCGTATATGAAGTTTTAAAAATTAATTGATAAAAAAATAGAACCGATGTCCATGTGCCCTTAAAGAAATTTTAGCATACATTAATATAAGTGTAAAATGTAGTTAGAAAATTTTAAACAACACTAAAGAGTATAAACTTCTGTTTACTGAACATTTACCAAAAAAATCTATATTTTCTTAGGGGTTAACCAACTGATTTTGAGAAATTTTCAGAAAATATGACAATCTTGTTGCAATTTTGCATCATTCATTGACATAGGATGATGGTCAAAGGGGTTTGGAATATTTGTTGTCTCTGTTTCTTTAGATAATAGAGATTTTATATAGGTTAGTCTACTTATTTAGGCCGTATATAAAGTTTAAATAATTTAATTGATAAAAAAATAGAAACGATGTCCATGTACCATGAAAGAAAGTTTAGCATAACTTAATATAAATGTAGAATGTGGTTAGAAATTTTTAAACAACACTAAAGAGTATAAACTTCCGTATATAGAGCATTTACAACAAAAAACTCTATATTTTCGTAGGGGTTCACCCACGAATTTTGAAAAAAATTCAAAAAGTATGACAATATTGTTTTAATGTATAATTGCATCTTTCACTGGCATAGAATTATGGTCAAAGAGGTTTGGAACATTTGTTGTCTTCGTTTCTTTAGATAGTGATTTTATATCAATTACTCCACTTTTTTAAGCCGTATATGAAGTTTTAAGAAATTAATTGATAAAAAAATATAAAAACGATGTCTATGTACCTTGAAAGAAAGTTTAGAATACATTAATATATATTTAGAATGTGGTTAGAAATTTTTAAAAAACACAAAAAAATATAAATTTCATTTTATAAAGCATTTACAAAAAATACTCTATATTTTGTAGGGGTTAACCCACAGAAATATAAACAATTAGCAAAGTGTCTCCACCGCAGTCTTTCTCCCTTGCACTCAGAATTGGAAGTGCTTCTGTGAGCCATGTCAGAACTGATACTTAGAAGCATTGATTGCGAGATGTTCGAGACAAACTGTATGGAGCTATTGACGATTCTTTAGAACCCGGATGATTAGTCAGCTTTCTACACTTATATTCAAAAATTCTAACGTCTTCGTGGTCATCTATCAGGATTCTCATTATCCAATATCTCGCGCACATTGAATACACAAGCAGACTGCTTACCTCGAAAATTTCGTAGTTTACATTGCGACTATACTTTTGTAGATTCCTCTCTTCCAAATTGAGATACCAATTACGAAAAGATTCTCTGATTTAATGTTTGGTCGGTAAAAAAAACAATTAGACTTTCGGTCTATAAGAATATAAAATTCATATGAGACCACTCATATATTTGGTAATTCGACCACTAAGAATTTTTTGCTCAATTAAAAATGTTATAAGGATTGACTCAAATTAGAATTTTATCGTAAAAGCAGAAGCTATAACACGTGTCAAGATCGTAGAGAGTCTAAAAAGATCCCACACTAAATCCTTTTAAGGTTTTATTAGCCAATAGGAAGAAAGAATCTTAACGAAAAACTCGCAAAATCTGAATCCACTTTTTATAAAGTTGTCTCCTTTATTTACCAATCGAGTCCCCACTTGATCCTATAAAAAACCCTTTTTGCTCAAAATCAATTTCATCAAATTCTCTCTGTAAAATTTTCTGGGTTTTGCTCTGTTTTTGAATTTCTGCATTTGGGTTTTAGATTCTTAAAGATTCCGATGTGTTTGATTATGGAAACGGATGATCATCACGACGAAGACGGTGGTGTTTTAGTTTCGCCGTCGAATTTCTCCATGGTTGAAGATGGGATTTATCGATCTGGGTTTCCTTTACCTGAGAATTTCAGTTTTCTCAAAACTTTAAATCTTCGTTCCATCATGTAAAGATGATTCCTTTTCTCTTCCCTTTTGTTTATTATCTTTTGGGTTTTTGATTGTCACTGTTTCATTGATTGGGTTTGGATTTGGATTAACAAATCGTTTTGTTCGTTGATTCATCAAACAGTTATCTCTGTCCTGAACCATACCCAGAAGAGAATCTGAAGTTTCTTGATGAGAACAATATCAAGCTTTTCCAATTTGGAATCGAAGGCAAAACGGTGCGTTTTTTAGATTCTCTCTGTAGATTCAGCTCTCTTGTTTCTTGTGGATTGAATCTTTTGTGATTTGCAGGATCCTCCAAGTCCAATGCCAAAAGATACAGTTTTGGATGCTCTCAAAGTTTTAGTTGGTAAGTATCAACACTCAAAAAACAGAGTCTTTTTGATTGTCTCTTGTCTATTCTCAGCTGCTTTGTTTCATTAGTCTTAAAGTTGACAGTTTTGTTTTCCTCTGTAGATGTAAGAAACCATCCGATTCTCATACATTGCAAACGCGGAAAGGTAAGAGCTTAGCCTATTTTTAGGAGAAGTTATTTAAAGGACATTCTTTGACTCTTTAGTAGTCTTTTAATAGATTGTTGTGTGATTGAGACACTAATGGTTTTGGTGAATGCAATATGAATGCAGCATAGGACAGGTTGTTTGGTTGGATGTTTAAGGAAAGTTCAAAGCTGGTGTTTACCATTGGTGCTTGAGGAATACCAGAAGAACGCGGGTTTGAAGTGGAGACAAAGGGATTTGAAGTTCATAGAGACATTTGATACCGCGAGCTTGAGGCAATGTCTATTGAGCATTATGTATCGGTATCATGGTTATGGCTTCAAGAGGAGAAGGTTGCTATATGAAGAAGGAAATGTCCATAAACCGAAACCGCATGCTACTAAAGTTTGAAAAGCGAGAACAACCAAGTGGGATATGATTTGAGTTCCGATTTATCGGTTACTGGATGAGTCTTTTAGGAGCTCAATAGAAATGTATAGAAAGTTTACTCTTTCATTAGAAAATGATGCAGCAGAGGTCATTTGACTCAATGACCACTAATGCTTATAAGTTGCCTTTGTCATCTTTTTTTCTCTTGTGTCAACTCTTTGAGTGGCTTTATGTAATAGTTCAAAGACACTCTGTTTCAAACAACAAGTTTTATTATATACAATAAAGTATAATTATTAAAATGCATAAGTGGGAGTACTATGTTTAATCAAGACTAAAACATTATTGACTTGTGTTTAAACCCAAAAGATAAAAATTGAATGTAAAAATAGATAAATGTTGGGTAAACTTTTAGTTATAAGAATATGAATAATTAAAGATAAGAATAAAAAAATGTGAGGTTAAGAGTATGGAGTCATCTTCAAATTTAGACCATGTGCATTTGAGGACAAGGTTTTTGACTATGTATAGCACATGTATTAAGAAAAACTATGTTCTTAAAGATGTTTTTTTAACAAAGATATTATTAAAGAATCTAATCTAATTATTCTTTTACTAATAAGGTATCTTTACATCTACAATATTCATCGTGGAGAAACTATATAGTGAATTTTTTAATTATTATGGGGGCTACTTTGTAATGTTTTGTAGTTACAGGGTTGATCTACAAGATATGTTTACTTTAAGGGGTTTATTTGTAAATTTTCCTTTTTAAAAAAAGCAAAGCTGACATAAAATAACATTATCCGTTTTTGTCGGAAGGGGTTATTATAATATACGGAGAGGTACATGGTAATAATGGTGGATTATAAAAAATAAAAATAAAAACGCAAAAAGCAGGGGAGTGAGTAATCACCACAATGTCTTCTTCTTCTTTACTTGATCTTCCATTGATTCGATTCAGATCTCTCGCTTTTCTCTCTTCTTCTTCTTCTTCTTCCCGATTCTCTCGTCTCTCTCTGTCATCAATTCGGCCCGTTTCCGTTACCATTTCATCGAGAAAGTTACTAAATTGTCGAGCTTTCTCAAGTATAGTCATGGCAGATTCCAAAGATGTTGGAATGGATGATGTTCAAAGACGCCTCATGTTTGAAGACGAGTACGTCTTTAATTTTCGATTTTAGCTATTGGGTTTTGCTCAAGTTGCTACCTTTTTGGTTTTTGTCTTCATGTCGTATTCTCGAATCTTAGGTTCTGTGATTTGGATTCTTGTTTTTGCAGATGCATTCTTGTTGATGAAACTGATCGTGTTGTGGGACATGACAGCAAATATAATTGTAAGTCAACTTAGTGGCTCAAGTCTCATCCTTTCTCTTAGTGTTCTTCATTTGAATCCATGTGCTTCTTTAGTTACTTCTATGTCTGAGCTTAGTTGTGTTGGTGCGTCAAGATTTGACATTAGTGTTGGCTACTTTGGTTTAGCTTCTTCTAGATCACAGTGACACCTTTGAGTTTCCATCACATTTCTTTAGGTCTCTTCCTCAAAGTGTTGAACATATTATGTCTTTGCAGGTCATTTGATGGAAAATATTGAAGCTAAGAATTTGCTTCACAGGGCGTTTAGTGTATTCTTATTCAACTCGAAGTATGAGTTGCTTCTCCAGGTATTTGCTTATTAGCTGCTTTGAACTCAAGATATTTCAAGTCTTGTGTATAGAAATGGGATAACAAGCTTGTGACTAGCCATGCTGTTATCGTATCTAGAATCATAAGCTCAATAGGATAGATCATAAAGCTTGATTCTACAGATTTTGTTGCGTATATTGTGTGTGGTAATGATGATGGGATGCTCTCATGATCCTAGATGAGACACCCTACTGAAATTCCCTGTCTCTTTTGGACAGCAAAGGTCGAAAGCAAAGGTGACGTTCCCTCTCGTGTGGACAAACACTTGTTGCAGCCATCCTCTTTACCGTGACTCAGAGCTTATCGAGGAAAATGCACTTGGTCAGTAATCTACTGGTCAAACATAGCAGATATAGTTTCACTTAACTAGTGAGCTCACTGTTTTGTATCATGCTCATCAGGTGTGAGGAATGCTGCACAAAGAAAGCTTCTTGATGAGCTTGGTATTGTAGCGGAAGATGTACCAGTCGATGAGTTCACTGCATTGGGACGTATGCTTTACAAGGCACCATCTGATGGAAAATGGGGAGAGCACGAACGTAATACCATTCCTCTATAAAGACTCATGTTTCTTGTTTTCTTATACAATCACAAAGCGTTTAAAACTTTCTTCTCGGTTTGATCTTTCCTTTTTGTGCAGTTGACTACTTACTCTTCATTGTGAGGGATGTTAAGGTTCAACCAAACGCGGACGAAGTAGCTGATATAAAGTATGTGAGCAGAGAAGAGCTAAAGGAGCTAGTGAAGAAAGCAGATGCAGGCGAAGAAGGTTTGAAACTATCTCCATGGTTTAGATTGGTGGTTGACAATTTCTTAATGAAGTGGTGGGATCATGTTGAGAAAGGAACTTTGAAAGAAGCTATAGACATGAACACCATCCACAAACTCTGAAAAATCTTTCTCCTTTTTTGATGTATGTGATGGTAATAATTTGGTGAGATGTGAGAGACTTTTTAAAGATTTCCACTGGCTATAAAAGTTTTCATTTTTTTGTTAAAAGCTTGAAAGAAAAAGCAAGAAAGTGATCGCAAAGGAAACAGAGTAGAAACCAGAGAAAAGAAAAAGCAAAGATTCCTTTGATCTGATTTTTATATAAAAAAGTTAAAAGTCAATACTTTATTATTATAAAATGACCAAAGCAACAATGACTTTGTTCTCCTCTTATATCATTATCACTTCATTTCTCTGAAGGCTTGAAGCAACAAAGACAGAGAGTTTTCTTCTCTTCATCAGAATCAGAGTTTCTTCTATTCCAGGTAATTGAAATTACGATTTGATCTAATCTCTTTTACTCGTCAAGATTGGTTTTTGTATGGTTTTCTTGTGAAATGAATCAGAAAGTTTGTAACTTTCCTTCTGGGTTTGGTTGATTGATTGTGAATATGTTATCACTTTCTCAGATTAATCTCGATTTGAAATGGGTTTTTCTTGAATCTCATATAGAATCAACTTTCAGATTCCTTGTTTTGAACTTTTTGATCAAAACTGTTGAATCCAGGTGTGAGAACAATACATACATGGCGTTTGTGACCACTGCAGAAGTTTGTGATGCGAATCAAGAGCTGATTCGTAGTGGTCAGCTTCGAGCTCTGCAACCCATTTTCCAGATTTACGGTCGTCGTCAGATATTCTCAGGTCCAGTTGTTACTGTTAAAGTGTTTGAAGACAATGGCTTAATCCGTCAATTTGTCGAAGAGAAAGGTAAAATTGATTCTTTACTTAGCTTCAAAATGTTCAAAAGACTGAAACTTTATTCGCCGAGAGATTGGATCATTGACATGGTTTGATTGTTAGACTCGTCTCTTTGATAGTTACTTGTCAAATAGATTATGTTTGAAGAAGTCTAAGATCTAGATCTCCTCATAGATGCTGATGATGATGATATGTATAAGGGTGTAGGATGTAAAAGTATCATCAAAAGATTTCACATTTGAGCTATAATCTAGTTCTTGAGTAAGCCTAAACCTTTCTAGTGACTAGAGACGAAACGGGTCTTACTCATTGATGTATGATGTTTTAAAATATCCAAACACAGGCAATGGGAGAGTGCTTGTGGTGGATGGTGGAGGAAGTTTACGTTGTGCGATACTAGGAGGAAACCCGGTAGTACAAGCGCAGAACAACGGATGGGCAGGGATCATAGTGAACGGTTGCATTAGAGACGTAGATGAGATCAATGGTTGCGATATTGGAGTGAGAGCTTTAGCATCTCATCCTATAAAAGCTAGTAAGAAAGGACTTGGTGAACAAAGAGTTCCATTGAACATAGCAGGCACTCGGATTTGCGATGGCGAATGGCTTTATGCCGATACTGATGGCATCCTTGTTTCGCAGATCGAATTATCGGTTTAATCGAAAGAAAAAAAGTTCTTGATTTGTTGAATCTTGAAAGGAGCTTTGTGTTCTTTGTTATGTCTTTGAACTTGGAAGGATTATATAAAGGTTTGTATTGTATCTTTGTTTTTATTATTTAAAAAATTTATAAATTTGTTTTGGGCCAAGTTTGTTAGGCCCATTGGATTAAGTATTGAGCCCAACAAAACTGATTTTTTTTTTGTTTCTTTTTAGTAAAACGACGCTGTTTTATTTGTCTTCACGCCCTAAAGAAATTTGATTCGCCTCTTCTTCTTCCTCATTTCGATTCTTCCTTCGAATCGATAATCTTCACTCTCGACAAGTGTCACTGTTTCTTCCTCGACTCGAATCCTGTAAAGGGTTTTTCTGATTTTGATTCTTTGCGTTTTCTTCGGCGTCATTTAAGTTTCTGAAAAAAACCAGAAGCTTTAAGCTTTACTCTGCAAGTTGTAACAATGGCGACGGAGAGATTGACTATCACTCTTGGAGGGAAAGGATCTTCTTTTTCTTCTTCTCTCGTTTACAAGGTTGCTTCCGGTGTCGCTAATGTACAAATCGACTCTTCTGCAATGGAGAGATTCTCCACTAAGAATCTTCAATCCATCAAAAGAAGCTCCATTGTTATCCCTGAAGAGCTAACGATTGAAGAAATCAGAGCTTATTTGGTTGTGCTCCTAAACAAGTTTCTTTTGTCGACTTCTTCTTCTTCTTTATCCACTATTCGTTCGGATCTTCCGTGTAAGATATTGGAGATTCTGAATTCAAAGGCTGAGAATTTCGAATTTGGTGAGATTGATTTGACAGAAGGAGAAAGTGTTGTGTTAGAGAAGTCATGTGCTTTGTTGATTGGAATATGTTCGATTATAGATCATAAGTCGATGGCTCTTTCTCAGATTGTGGATTCTGTTGCTGCTTTGAGTTGTGAGGCTACTAAAAGTGATGTCACTTCGTTTAGCTCGTTGGATTCAGGAGATGGGTTTGGTTATAAAGATGCAATAGGTGTTGCTAGTGATCTCAAGGTTTTGCTAAATGGATCTAAAGTTGTTGGGAAATTCGAAATCGAAGAGATTTCGAAAGTTCCGAGGATACATGGGAAATTCAGGGATGTGTTGAGAAGTGTGCACTCGGACGCTAGGATAGAGTTGAATTGCGGTGTTAAAGGAGGCAAAACCGGGTCCGGGAACACTGGAATTGAGGAAGCTTTAGGTACTACATTGTCAACTTTATCAGGAGCTATTAAGAGCTTAGGAGAATGTTTGTTCCTTCGTGCTAAGCTGTGTTTTGAATCAATTGGAAATGAGAATCTGAGGAATGGTTTGTCTGAAGTGTTCGAGAAGAGCTGTATTGAGTATGATAATCTGAAGAAAAGATATAAGTTAGCCTATAATGCTCTCTTTGAAGAAGATTACTGCAGATTTGCTCATGAATTGAATGAGTCTCTGGGAATTTTGTGGAGAATTGTTGGTTTGGAGGCAGTGGTTTCCTTTTTCGCTCTTGCAGGTGGAAAATTGTTTGCGGAGAAGAGTGGAGAGGCGAACGAAGTGGAGTCGAAGACCGATAAGAAAAAGAAGAAGAATGATAAGAAAGCAATTTTGGGGAAGGGGACAAGCTTAGTGATCCAGTTTATCAAAGATAGATTGGTGAGTAACGAGGCAGCAAGTGGTGGTGACCAGATGGAGTTATTGAAGCAATGGGCAGAGCAAATCTTAAATCTTTTTAACCCCGAGGGTCACGGCTTTGATAGCTTCTTAGATAAAGTGAAAGAGATTGTTGAAAGTAATGAAAACAGAAGACTTCCCAAGCTTCCAAAGGTAAATTACAATCTTAGCATCAATTTTTTTGGCCTCGAGCTTATTTCTCATTTGCGCGATTACCATGGCAGGGTACTCGAGATTTCGCTAAAGAACAAATGACAGTCAGAGAAAAGGCATTTTCAATCATACAAAACGTTTTCAAGAGGCATGGTGCAACTGCACTTGATACTCCTGTTTTTGAATTGAGAGAGACTCTTATGGGGAAGTACGGTGAGGACTCGAAGTTTATTTATGATATAGCTGATCAGGTAAAACTCAGTCTCGTCCTCTGCATTTCAAACAGTTTCTTTAATGATGATTTTGTCGACGTTCGTGCTCATGTGGATAATTTAATTGCAGGGTGGAGAGCTATGTTCTTTACGATATGATTTAACCGTCCCATTTGCAAGGTATGTGGCTATGAATGGAATCACATCATTCAAAAGATACCAAATCGCGAAAGTATACAGAAGGGATAACCCATCTAAAGGGAGATACAGAGAGTTTTATCAGTGTGATTTTGATATCGCTGGTGTGTTCGAACCAATGGGACCTGATTTTGAAATTGTCAAGATTTTGACTGAACTTCTTGATGAATTGGAGATTATGAGGTAATAGCTTATGGTTAAGAGAGTTCTAATCTTTTCCTGTTTGGTTTTTCTCGTTTTGCTATGTTCTTGATTCTGGTTTCTCTAAATAGGTGAAACTGAATCATCGAAAGTTGCTTGATGGAATGCTGGAGATATGTGGAGTCCCACCTGAGAAATTCAGAACCATATGTTCGAGCATGGACAAATTAGACAAGCAATCGTTTGAGCAAGTGAGGAAAGAAATGGTGGAGGAGAAAGGTTTGTCTACAGAGATTGCAGACAGAATAGGCAATTACGTCAAGGAGAAAGGAGCTCCTATGGAGATGTTGTCGAAACTGAAGCAAGAAGGAAGCGAATTCTTAGCTAACAACTCATCGAGAGAAGCTCTAGATGAGCTAAGTATCATGTTTGAAGCTCTTGAGAGATCAAAGTGCAGTCACAGAATAGTCTTTGATTTAAGCTTAGCTAGAGGCCTTGATTACTACACCGGCGTCATCTTTGAAGCCGTTTGTATTGGAGCAGAGGTAAAAGAACCCCCGCGCATTGCCTTCTTGCAATTTCGGTTAGTTAGAGAATGCTGATTGGATTGGATATCTTCTTTCTGCAGGTTGGAACAATTGGTGCTGGTGGGAGATATGATAACTTGATAGGAATGTTTGGAACAAGGCAAGTCCCTGCGGTTGGCGTGAGCCTCGGGATAGAGCGAGTGTTCAACATTATGGAAGAAATCAACAAGCAACAGAAACAAGTAAACTTGCTATAACTCTTTTACTGTCCTTTTTGATTCAAAAGATTTGTAATCTTGAATCTTTTGTTTGATGTGAAATGGAGGTGATTCGACCTACGGAGACACAAGTATTGGTTAGTGTAATGGTGGAGAACAAGCTAGCCGAAGCAGCGGAATTGGTGAGTAAGCTATGGGAAGCTAAGATCAACGCGGAGTATCTAGTGAGCAAAAGAAGAGGAAAGCATTTCGACCGCGCTATGGAAGCAGGCATACCTTGGATGGTGATTGTAGGCAATGATGAACTTAGAGATGATAAAGTGACATTGAAGAAGATTGTTAAAGGAAGTGAAGAAGAAGTAGTTGGAGTTGATAGAGATTGTTTCGTTGAAGAATTGTTGAAACGTCTCTGATGACTTTCTGTTGCATTCCTCTGTTTCTTTCAATGGTTTTGTTTTTTGAGAGGACTTTGGAATAAGTTGATAACCGACCCGGTTAGACTCGGTTTAATCGAAGGCAAACTAATTTGAGTGATTAAACCGGTTATAATAGTTGATTAGCTGTCTAATTAATTGAATCTTGATCCATATCTTATCCTTTTTGTTAACTAATCTTGATGCATATCAAGAAACCACAAAAGTAGTATCATGTTTTAAGCCTAATCTATATGATATTATCCAAAAGCAATCAAGTAAGAAGATAAGATTGAAATATAAGTCAAACTTGTGTTTTGGATATCATGAAGAGAGAGAGAGAGGAGAGAGAGAGAGGACAGAAACAGGTTGTCTTGTAGAAAGATGTTGATCTGCAGATCTGCAGCTTGCATGAGAAGAACTTGTTGATACGTGGTTGTTTCTCTGCCTCGTTGCCAAAACATGTGGCTTCATTTTTTATTTGTATTCACAAATGTTATTGTACTACTGACTTTTGTCTTTGGTTTTAGATCAAGAAAAACCAAAATATTCTTCTGTAAAATATAAGAAATATTTTAAAAAATTTATGATAGTGTAATTTGATGTTATGATACTATTTAAAGAAAAAAAGTAGATCACATTTGTGTGATCTTAATGTTTGTTAAATTGTCGTTGTTACTTTTCATGATTTATAACTTTATAAAAATCAAAATTCAACTTTAAGATTTATATACTTTTTGCATAACAATCAAGTACAGTTTTAGATACAAAAGTAGATATAAAAAAACATGATTAATCTAAACTAAATTAGTAGTTTTAGACTTTTGAGAATAAAAAAATATTAGAGTCTTAGGATTAACAGCGAATATACTTTTACAGTAATTTACAAAACACATTATTATTTATAAAAAATCTCATATAGATCTCTCACCTTCTTAGGATGATTGATATTTCTGGTAAAGTTTATAATATAAAAATAATAAGAATAATATTTATGTTATTGTCTGATTTAATTATGCCAGCCTGAATTTTTTTTTAATTTAAAAAAAAACATATCTGTCTAAAAAAAATCTTTTATGAAAAAAAAAAAAAAAAAAAAAATCATCATCCTCTTAAGAGAGTGACTCATCTTCATAGAGTTTACTGTTTCTCTCTCTTCTCTCTTCTCTCTTCTCTCTTCTCTGCACAAAAGTAGAAAAGAACGAGTTTTTAGTTGGTGGTTAGCGTTTCTTTCTCCTCTAAAAATTCAATCTTTCTCTAATTTTATTTGTTTAGCTTTCTCTCTACGCGCCAACTTATTAATCTCTTAAGCTTCGTTTTCTTCGTCCTCCTCTGTTTTTCTTTTTGTTTTTGTTATAAATTTTTCTCTGATTGAATCTGATTCTGAGATCCTCTTTGATCGTAAGTGTCTTTTGAGCTCGAATTCGAATCAAAGTTTGGTCCTTTATTGAGTTTTCATTTCTTCTCAGTGATTTTTTCCATTTGATTGGTTGCAGACAAAGAAGGAAAGAGATAGAGCAAAAGGGTTTTTTTCTTTTATGATTCTCGTGTTTGTAGTCTCTTTCTCAATCACTGTTTAATGGATTCTGATATGTAAATAAACAAACACCTTTCTCTCTTTCTCTCTCTATCTTTATCTCTCTTTAGTGCCAATAGAAAAAAAATCTATGTAGATCTGTTCCTTTTTCTGCTCAAGCTTTACTGTACAAATATTTTATTTGTAAGAAGAAAAAAGATCATCTTTTTTTCAAGGGTCAGACCCAGAAAGTCTTTACCTTACCTTCTCTTGGTCATCTCTGAAAGGTTCGTTATGTATTGATCATTAGTGTTCTTGCAGGAAGTAGCTGGAACTAAAGAAACAGGTGTGTTCTTATTAGTTGAATCATTCATCATTTGCTCTGTGTGATGATCATTGGGATCTTACAAAAAGGGTTTCTTTTTTGCAGAGATCTTTCATCATTGCTCTTTGTGGTGATCATTGTGATCTAAAGATTCAATCTTTTTCACTGGAGGAGCGTGGGTGTGATTGTACCATAGTTGGTCTGGAGTGCCTTCTTAATATAATCAGGGCCCTGAGAATGGGGTCCTGTTTATCTGCAGAGAGCAGGAGTCCTAGACCAGGATCTCCTTGCTCTCCTGCTTTTAGTGTGAGGAAGAGGAAGAGCTCTAAGAAGAGACTTGGTTCTAGAAACTCTTCCTTTGATCACAGAAGAGAAGATCCGTTGCATCGTGTTCCGGGTCGTATGTTCTTGAATGGTTCAAGTGATGTTGCTTGTATCTTTACTCAACAAGGCAAGAAAGGTCCTAATCAAGATGCTATGGTTGTTTGGGAGGTTAGTTTCAATCCTTAAAGTCTCTATTGTTTCTCCATTGCTTTGATCCAAGTGGTTAATAATATAGAATCTTTAGTTTTTGTTGAACATTTGGATTTGAAATGGTTTGAATGATTCTGATTGTTTCTTGTTTTGGTTCGAAGAATTTTGGTTCGAGGACAGATACAATCTTCTGTGGAGTGTTTGATGGGCATGGTCCATATGGTCATATGGTTGCAAAGAGAGTTAGAGACAATCTTCCTCTCAAGTTAAGTGCTTATTGGGAAGCTAAAGTACCAGTTGAAGGTGGTTTAAAGGTGATCGCCGCTGTTAATAATGCAAGTGGTATCAACAACTCCGAAGATGCTGCTGCTGCTTCTTTTGTATCTGCTGAAGAAGAACCTACGCCATCATCTGTTGACATGGAAGATGAGAACACGGAAGAGTCCCATTCTGAATTGTTTAACACTTTGAAAGAGGCGTTTCTTAAGGCTTTCAAAGTTATGGATAGGGAACTTAAGTTCCATGGAAGTGTTGATTGTTTCTGTAGTGGGACAACGGCTGTGACTTTGATAAAGCAGGTATTGTCTCGGCTTTGGCACGTTTAAAAGTTTAGTCCTTTATTCACTGCTTCAGGTTTTTTCGTTTATGTGTCCTCTACATTACTGTAGGGTGAATATCTCGTAGTTGGAAATGTGGGAGACTCGAGAGCTGTTATGGGCACAAGGGATAGTGAAAATGGTCTTGTTGCTGTTCAACTAACTGTGGATCTTAAGCCAAATCTCCCAGGTTGAATGACTTGCTCCTTATGATGTTGTCATGTGGATGTATGATGGATCTTGTCATTTAAGTTGTTTCATTTTGCAGCCGAGTCAGAGAGAATAAAAAGGTGTCGTGGACGCGTATTTGCTCTTAGAGATGAACCTGAGGTCTGTAGAGTTTGGCTGCCGAACTGCGACTCGCCGGGACTTGCAATGGCACGTGCTTTCGGAGACTTTTGCCTTAAAGATTTTGGTCTAATCTCTGTGCCTGATGTTTCTTTTCGTCGATTGACCGAAAAAGATGAGTTTATAGTGTTGGCTACAGATGGGGTAAAAGAGAACTCTATGAACTCTACTCTCTCTTTCTCTCTCGCCTTCTCTTTTCTAAGAACTAACATTTTCCAATGTGATAGATTTGGGATGTTCTCTCAAATGAAGATGTTGTGGCGATTATAGCTTCAGCTCCCTCGCGTTCTTCTGCAGCAAGAGCTTTAGTTGAGTCAGCGGTAAGAGCTTGGAGATACAAATACCCGACTTCAAAAGTCGATGACTGTGCTGCAGTTTGCTTGTATCTAGACTCCAACAACTCAAACGCCATATCTTCAGCTTCATCCGTCTCCAAACTGGAAGATGAAGAAGAGGAACTAAAGACCGCGTCTGAGAATGATGATGCATCAGGACCAAGCGGTCTAGGCCGGTCGGGTACTGTCAGAACCGGGAAAGAGATAGCTCTCGACGAAAGTGAAGCCGAAAAGCTGATAAAAGAAGAAGATTCAGAACCTGGAGCAGAGTATTCTGCATTAGAAGGTGTTGCAAGAGTTAATACACTCTTAAACTTACCAAGATTTGTGCCTGAAAAGTGAAAAGAGACAAGAGAAGTGAAGTTTGAAGTGAAGAAGTTTGAGTGTGGTGATAAAATCATAATAATCAAAATAAATCACCCCCAAGAGTAAAGGTTCTGTGTCTTATTTTTCATTTTCAATTTTCAACAATCCTTATTCTTTCTTTTAAGACAAGATTTTATTTATTTTGGAACATAAAATTTTTGTCAGTTTTGTTAATGGTTATGCTGGTTTCTTGGTTTTGTCAGTAAAGAAGAGTGAAAAAGAACATATCACAAGATGTAATAATGGCTTTGTATCTACAGATCCAACTACAGTTTTGTGTCGATCTCTCTCTGTCTATAATCAAAATGCATTTCTTTAAAACAAATGAGAATTCAAATCATTTACTTATAACAACAAAAGTTACAAACATTTCACAGAATTGGTTTCTTTCTGAAACTATAAAGCAATGTGAAAGAAAGGAGGAACTAAGAGAGAAACAAGTGTAAGGAGTTTGGTAATAACTAAAGAAGAAGACCATGAGAGATTGTGTGCACCAACTGTGTAGACTGCTCCACTTTCTTCATCCTTTACTTGTATTCCTCCGGAGCCTGTATGGTTGATTGATTCATTACAGTCAAAACACACTTAAAGTTCCAAATCTCATAGAATTTAACAAAGTGTTAGGATCTGTGATTGCTTACAGTTGTGATTAGTCCATCCAATAACTTGGTTTTCGATATCGTAGACAACTAGCTTGTTAGAAAGTGCCATATCTACGAAGCGAAACAAATCAAGACTTTAAGTTTCTTTTGGCGGTTCGATGATGCAGTTTTGGAAGAGACATACCTCCAAGAATTGTCAATGATTCTCCATCTCTGGTCTGTAATCCACCATTTTGCCAGCCAAAACACCATGTGTCTTCCTATATTCATTTTTATAGTCAGAACAAAGAATATAATCACAAGATGAGATAAAGATTCAGAACAAGAACAAGGCTTACTCGAATTTGGAATAGATATTCGTGAGGAAAAACCTTCAACGAAGCAGACTTATCAAACCGAAATGTGACAGTTGGGAACCGATCTAAACTGCGAGTTTAACAGTAAAATTTCAGAGCGTTAGAACTCCAAAACATCATTCACCAAATGACAGAATCATTGCAAACAATGGTGAACACTAAACACCGAGAAAGACAAAGTGGTGAGGGAGACTCTTACTTGTCGGTATAACGGAAACAAGAAAACGAATCCTGAACAGTATGCAAATTAAGTTCTTGATGCGAAGCCAAAATCTGGCGAAAACCCCAAGGAAAAAAAAGAGAAAGTGTTAATAACTTTACAGTAGAAGATATCAAGAAATTCACAAGTAGCAGAAATAGTCTCGACCTGATTCATTAACGGCTTAAAAACAGCATCAGGTAGATACACCAAAGTTGTACCACTATCAACAATGACTCCTTTATCATCTCCCGAATCAAAAGATCCCGAAGAAAGTTCTAAAACTGAATTACCAACTTCAATTGCATTGAGGTTAACACTATAGTGAGATCTGTAAAAATGGCCACAAACAGTATAAGAAACTCAAAAACATTTTGACAGGAACGGCTTTAAAAGAAAAAGGCATTAGCTTACGATTTGGAGAGCATAGGCGTAGTTGTCACTTTCGGTGACACAACTTCTCCAATAGCGAAGATACCTCCTCCATTGTTATTATCCAAGCAATGTGCAAAAGACCTTTTAACTTTTCCTTGTGAAGCTAGTTGAGATATAAACGACGAATTCGATTGTCCAAATCCCATTATCCCATCAACCGCAGATATTGATTCACCGAGCTGACCAGACTGTTTAGATCCACACCTGTAAAATACCGATAAAACATCTCGACTGAAAACTAGCAGAATTTTCAGCATAAAGAAGCTTTTTTCGTCCTCTTAAACTAACCCGAAGATAATAGTTCCGTTGGTGGAACCAGTCTGACGATTTCCAGTAACTAAATCCAAATGCACAACATCTTTCACTAAGTATCCATTAGTCGAACTTAAATCTCCGTACTGAATAACATATTGACACGCAGAACCTGAGTTACACTCAGATCTCTGGTTAAAGTAAGAGCAAAAGCTATCATCGCAGGAAACAGATTTCGCAGTGGACGAAGCATCCGCATCATAAGGTGTTAACTCTACCTGAAAGATAATGAAACCATAAGCAACTTATGACCTTTTAAAGGGAGAAATTGAATTGCTTATACTAACCAAATCACTTTTCCTAGGACATCTAATGCAACCAGCACAATTCACCCATAAGATATCACTTCCTGTATCAACTTGAACATGATAGTCTCTTGATGGAGTTCCAAGTCCAATTTTAGTAAAGTATAAACTGTAAACAACAAACAAAGACAAAGAGTCAAAACATTTCCACAATAACAACAGACACATGAAGATTGGTTTCGAAACTATTGAGTTGAGAGAATCTCAAAAGATCGAAACTTTTTACAGATTCAAGAAGAAAAGGAAACGACTTTGTGTTGAAAGTTCCCAAATTTTTGAGTGTCTCTTCAACAAAATTTACTAAAATTACAGTTTTTTTGTTTGTTTTGGTTATGGGGATTCGAACCCAATAGACTCAGGTTGGCTATCTCCGCCGAGAGGAAGATCGATGGCGGAGAGGAGTCTTGAGTGACGTTGAGCGTCGTGAGCTTTGAGAGCTTTGAGATGTTTCTCTGTTTTACCGGCGAACTTGTTTCGAACTTCAAATACCAAATTCTCCGCCGTGGAAAGCTGCGGCTGAATTAGTAACGACACGAACGCCGCCGTAGAAAGCAAAATCGCCGACAAAGACCAAAGTCTCCGGCTGATATCCATCATCGGTCTAACACTATAATACAAGGATAAACAAAAAAGAAAACGTGTTAGCTTTGGCGGTGGAGTGAGGTTTAGGACAAAGAGTCATTTTGTTGTAATAAAAAAAAAAACAAGTTTCAACTTGTTATTATTACAAAAATGCTGTTTTAATTAGGCAGGCCCATGGGCCTTACCTAAACGCAAGAAGTTTTGTCGTTTTAAAACATGAGTGTTGCTTTATATAGACTTGTGGTTTTGTAGTTTTAACTGCTGGAAAACAATTTCAACTACTGCTTTTCACAGAAAGGTCAGCATTATGAAGAAAAAGGAAAACGAAAGAAACAAGCAAAAGCAAAAGCCTAAATGGGCAAATTCTTAGTCAACTTTCATGGAGACATCTTTGTTGTCATCATCATCACCTTGAGGATCCTTAAGAGATCCAAACATCCAATCCATCCATATGGTATAGTGACCATAGTTATGCTTATACGTCGTGTGGTGTATCGTATGGTACCCTGCACCCATTACTGGCCAAATGTTACCGTGAATGCAATCATGTATGTTCGCTGTCCATATCGCTTCCATAAACAATAGACCTAAATGCGTCGTGAAATGAATCGGCACTATAAACAGAGCCACCACATGCGGCACAGCTTGAAGTATCCCATCTAGCGGATGAAACGCAAGCCCTGAAACAGAGCAAAAACCCGAAACATAAGGACACATTCTCGGATAAACCAAGATACAATCCGAGCAAATGTAGATACAATACAACGAACTTCTCGAGGTTCCCTTAATCAATCTTGGACTTACCTGCAAATGGAGAGAGAGTATTTTGCTTGTTGTAGATATGATGAGTGGCATGAAGATACTTATAGAGAGGCTTAATGTCATGAAGCTCTCTATGCATCCAATAGATACCAAACTCAACTAAAACAAGATAGATCGCGATGTAAACAACATAGAGGATCAAGCTGAATTCGCCCATACTAGAGTAACATTTAGTCCAACCATGTTCAATCATACTCTCAGAGACAGTAGGAAGAAGAGTGTACCAAGGCATAGCTTTCATCGCTACATACATCTGCAAAAGCATCGCCTTTCTTGTCGGAATTGCATCTGAAAGAGAGACACAAAACAGATCAAACTCAAGAACACAAACTCAAAGTGAAATCACATTGAGAAAAGGTCTCACCTTTGGGGAGATAAACATTGAGTTTAAGGTAGTAGATGTAGAAACACCAGAGAAAGCCGGAGATGAAGTAGAGTAAAGTTCCGGCGAGGTAGTTCCGGAGCCATGTCTGAAGAAAATGTGGTAACGAAACCCATAGATTCGCCGGCAAAAGGTGACTCAGGACAATGTGATTGTAAAACGAAGTTTCGTCGACGAACTTCATCAGATAGGTGGAATCCGCCGCCATGTAATCCGCCGTGAGAGATTTGCTATCTCGCCGAGATCTTTGCCGGAAAATGGGAACAAGTCAACTCAAACTAATGTAAGCTTGGTTGTAATTTGTTTTTGTTTGGCCCACTTTGATTCTATCGAGATAGCTGTAATTGTCACTAATAGTTTATTATATTTACAAATTAAACCTTATTACTTCTATTTATTAAAATACACCCACATCAAAAAATTTATATTCAAATTAATCAACATTTTGGTAAAGTTTGGTACTCAAATTAATCAAAATTTTGAAGATTTGGAGTAGTTTGTGTGAAAAACATAGGCTTCAATGTTTGGTTATAAAAAAAACATGGGGTATAAGGGTAAAATAAAGTTATCTTGGGGCGAAAGAAGAAAAATAATAAAAGGATTCTCATGCCATTGGAGATATTTTAGTGTATTGTTGTCCTTGAAGTCGAAAAAACATTTAAGAACAGAACATGACGTGCCTGCACGTGGAATATAAAAGAGTCACGTGCAGTAATCAAAAGGCCTAAAACTCATTATATTCTAATGGGCTAACATAAGAAGGCCCAAAAGTGTAAAGCAAAATATTATTTTGATGCAACAAATTGTTTAATAACACTCATAAAACACATTCATTAAAAATAAAACATATAAAGGATCTATAAAAATGAATGTTTGCTATTTATTTAAGAAAATAATAGTCAATGTATAATGGGCCAAGATTTTTTTTTCTTCCTTATCTTTTCTATCTTTATCGATGTTAAATCTTCTTTGTTTTTATTAATATAAAGACTAAATTTGGAATTTATTGAAAAAAATAATAACATTTTAATATATTGTTTTGGTTTATATATTTGTGGTTTAGTTTTTTTATGAGAAAAGTACAAGACGTGAAGGTGAGTGAGTCATCGTGACTGTCCACGTGGACAGCTAACAAACGGTCCACAAACCACGGACGAACATAAATCCGTCGGCAAAAACATGTGATTTCTCTTACCTTATGTCACTTTTCAACCTTCTTAAGTTAACATTTTAACCCCCTTAGTTTTATCATTTTCCACTTTTGAACCCCTTTAGTTTTAAATGTTGCAATCATACCTTCCTCTGTTTATAAAAATACAAACTTTCCACGATTCAGGAACGCGCAAAAGACAAACAAACAAAAAAAGCTCGAGTCTTCCTTCTTCCATTGCCATGGGCGCTTAACTTATTAACCATACTCTATCTCCGAGAAACGGATTCAGATTCGTTATCGTGAGTTTTGAGTGCAATGGAGATCGCTACTGTTCTCGTTAAGGCCAATGGTGGTGGTTGTGAAGCGGATCGACGACGACGACGGCTTCGCCGATTGAAATGCTCCGTTAAGGATTACGATTGGGGCAAAATCGGGTCGGATTCACTCGTTTACAGGGTCTACGCGGCGAATTCCGATCACGAAATCGATTCGACCCGACCGTACGCCGAGCTTTGGATGGGGACTCACGAGTCCGGTCCGAGTTACTTGGCGGATTCCGATGGCGTCCTTAGCCTTAGATCGTGGATTAACGAAAACCCTAAATCTCTTGGAGATAGGGTTTTGGAGAAATGGGGTTGTGATCTTCCCTTTCTCTTCAAGGTACATTCATCAAAAGTCTCTACCTTTTAAGGTTTTGAAGAATTGTGATTACAGAGTTGCAGGAAATGTGATTTTAAAGATTGTGAAAATGTGGTTAGGTGTTGTCTGTGGCTAGGCCATTGTCGATTCAAGCTCATCCTGATAAGAATTTGGCTAAGAAAATGCATAAAGCTCATCCAAATCTTTATAAAGATGACAATCACAAGCCAGAGATGGCTTTGGCTTATACCCAATTCGAAGCTCTTTGTGGGTTTGTAACTCTTCAGGTATCATTGCTCTGTTCTTTATTGTTATCGTATTGTGTTGTGTAAGAGATGAACCTTAGTAAGGTTCACGATTTTCGACAAGTAGAACACATTTTGTTTGGTTTGTGCATCTAATATATCAAGATTAGAGTCATGGGTAAAGAATGTAGTGTCTTCTGCTCTAGTGCTCTAAGATGGACCCCGAGGTTTGAGATTAGATTCTTTAATGAATATTGCAGGAGCTGAAAAGTGTCATTCGGGCGATTCCTGAGATTGAAGAACTTGTAGGAAGTGAAGAAGCAAACCAAGTCTTTTGCATCAGTGAACATGATGAGGAGAAAGTGAAATCTACTGTCCGAACAATCTTCACCCTTGTAATGTCTGCAGGTCCTGATACAACAAAGCAAATCGTACTCAAACTAAAACGTCGTCTCCATCTCGAGAGTCAGGTCAGCCATCCAACTTGGTTACCGTCTACATTGTTCAAATTTTCTTCCTTTTGATTCCTCCTATAATGCCACTGCCTATAAACTTCCCTTGCGGTATATGCAGGAACGCCATCTGACTGATAAGGAACGGCTAGTTTTGAAGCTGGAGAAGCAATATCCAGATGATATTGGGGTCATATCTGCATTCTTCTTTAACTATGTGAAGCTTAATCCTGGTGAAGCATTGTACCTCGGTGCAAATGAGCCCCATGCATACTTACTCGGTGAATGTATTGAGGTCATGGCAACCTCAGACAACGTAGTACGAGCTGGCCTGACTTCCAAGCCTCTGGATATTCAAACACTTTGTTCCATGCTCTCATATAAACTGGTAAACCTTAAACCAAACTCAATACGTATACGCCAAGACGTAAAGATGTTTGTAGCTTAGTTACTGAGTTCTCTTTTCTTGAGTTTCAGGGCTTTCCTGAAATCCTAAAGGGATCAAAGATTCGACCATACATAACAAGATACCTCCCGCCTTTCGAGGAGTTTGAAGTTGATCTCTGTGATCTTCCTTGTGGAGCCTCAACAGTGTTTCCCTCTGTTCCAGGTCCTTCTCTTCTGCTTGTACTCCAAGGTGAAGGAACAATGTCTACAGAAGCTTCAGAGGACGAGGTTTCCATTGGAGATGTCCTGTTTGTGCCTGCAGATACTGAAATTCACTTGAGATCTTCATCTGATTTGAAGCTGTACAGAGCCGGAGTCAACAGTAGATTCTTGTATTCTCCATAGTTCAACTACACACAAGCCTTTTCTCACTTATTGTATGATTTAATTAAACAACAACACTTTGTGCCTACAAACTGCAGATCTGATGAAATTTTTATGAGATAATACTCTTAAAACTGTGAATGCTTGAAAATGATAAAGCTCTTGTAAATAGAACAATGAGACTAATGTTACTGAAACAAGATAACCATTCCGTAGAGGTTTACTCGCAAATTGAATCAAAAGCTCTCTAACCAAGAAAACGAATCAAACAAGTATTCATCTCTTCAAGCTTCTGTGACAAGAGGGTACTCAAAAACAACATCTCTCCCTGTAAGTTTCCTGTATACACCCATCATTGTCTCCAGCTTGTACTCAGTGTTGTTCCTCTCCTTAGGATCCAAAAAGACCTTTGTGATCGTGGTGCCATCAAGACGGTATCTAGTTCGCTTTCCTACAATCTCAGCAGGGTAAGCAACATCCTCGAGCATAGCTTCATGGACAGAAGTGAGAGTTCTGTTTCGTGGTCTCTGAACAGCAGAGCTTTTCTTAGGAGGACGCATGATTCTTCTGGTGGCAACAAAGACAACATCTTTACCACTAAACTTCTTCTCAAGCTCTCTAACAAGACGAGAATGAATCTTGCGGAATGCTTTCCTCAATCTAAATGGAACATAGACCACAACAGCTTTGCGGTTTCCTGAAATATCCATGTGACTTCACAGAAAGAAGAAGAATTTCAGTAAAGAATCCATAGTTCAATTCCATTACAATGACAAAAAGAAAAACAGAGTACATACACTGCTTGGTTAATGTAGAGATCTTTCAAGTCACTTTTCAACTCCTCATTAGTGTTCTCCAAGTCAAAGAAAGCCTGTAATCAACATTCTAATCAATGAACAATTACACAAAACAATCACAAGAAGGAGCAAATGCAAGAACCTGAGCAACTTGTTCTTCAAACTCTGTTGGTGCCACACCCTTATCCTTATGGATCTTGTTCTGAGCAGAAAACATCTTGGGCAGTTTCTGCAAACACACACACGCAAATAAGCAAATCAACATTTGCTAACTCTCATGATTGTAATATACACACAAACAAATGATCGATTAGACTAAGAGTAAAACGAAGATTATCCACCAAAAGGAACCAAACCCAGAAAAGGAAAATTCTTAAGCGTACCAGCTACAAACGAAGGAAGAAGAACACTAGAAGAAGGTGGAAAAAAGTTTACAGCTTTAAGAGCTTTCGTGTCAAAGAGAGAGAGAGGCAACAACACAGATCCTTGGCGAAGCAGAGAGTTTTTTAACTACTGTGGAGGGTTTTCTTCGAGATCCCTATTTTGGACGGTCTGGATTTGCTCATACGCTTATGTTATTACACGATATGGGCCGTTGATATATACCCAATGGGCCTTATATATTGTTTTAATGAACTAGCCCAAAATAGAATATCTTTAGGACATATTAAATATAAATTCTTTCGGACATATTAAATATAAAATCTTTAGGACAGACGATGATGTTTTTTTTTTATAGAAGTTTAATTAATGAAGATCAACATATTACCGATTTGCTGTCGATTATTAATTTCGTTGACATATTACCCTAAGCATTTAAAACGTGAAAACTGAAAAGCATTAAGTTAAATAACCAAACAAATCCTTTTATATTATGTTAAAAATTTGGTTTTAGGATTACATCTCATAAAACGACATCGTTCGATACACATAAACCTTTTTTTTTTCTTGCTAAGTCTCGATCATGTTATAAAGTGTGCCTTTCACAGCCTCTTCTGCTTCTCTCTTCTTCTTTCTTTTGCTCAACCTTATCGCCGCTGTTTCGTTACACAATCTTTTTAGGTATATACTTCTCTCTCTCTCTGTCTTCGTTCTTTATAAAGCTCCGTTAATGGTGGAAATGACAGATCAAAGTTGGTTTCTTTTCTTCATTTTGAAACGGTTTTGTTTTAGCAGATCTAAGGTTTTACATTCTTATCTTCTCCGTTGTCTTAAGAGAATTGAAAGACTTCTGTTTTTAGTAGACTCATTTTTTTTACTTTGTATGAAATTGGTTTCTTCTGGTCAACGTAATCGTTGGCTTTTAATTCTGTTTCTAAAGCTTCCTCTTTTTCTTAATATCTAATCTCTCCTGAATTTCGGAATGACCCATTATTCTTCCAGATTCAAAAAGAATCTGTGTGGAAACTTTAGTGAGAATTGTTCAGATCTTACAGAGTAAAACCCAGATTTGTTTCCAAGTTCTTTGCTTTCTTAGAACCCTAATTTTAAATTTCTGATCTGTTTCATTTGCTGCAGCAGATTAGGCGTTCTTCTGTGGATAAATAAGTGATTCGAAGATGAATCATTGTAACTTCCTTCAGCAGCAGAACGCCTTTATGTCCTCTGATGAATCCTCTGGATTTGTTCCTATGTCTTGTGATGATTCTATGGACTCTGTTGTTTGTCCTAAGCCTCGTCGTATCGGCAATGTTATTTGCCCGTTTAGATTGCATTCTAGGTAACAGTAGTTTAAAGTCTCTTCCTTTTGTTGTCTTTGCTCACAAACATCATATTTGTCTTTGCTGACTTACTTTGTTTTGGGGGTTTCACAGTCAATCAGAATCAGGAGCAGCTGATGTATGTGATTCTAAAGCCGGGGCGGATCTTTTGGATATCATTCGTAGAAAGGTTTGTCTCGTGTTTTGAATTTGAAGCAATGTCTATTGGAATTCACTTTATCTTCCTCTTGAGCTATATGGAGTTGAATTATATTTTCTAGTCTCTTTGTATTCAAGATCAATGATATGCTATGTAGTTGCTTTAAGAGGCTAATACATATAATGTTTTTATCAGATTTCACATGTCTTCTTGTATCTAAACTCTGATTTCTTCATTGTTCTTCGCTTGATTATATTGTTTACAAAGCTTCTTCATTGTGTTGATGTTGTGTCTTGGGACCTAATCTATGATTCTTCATTACCTGTAGGAAGAACCATTCTCTGCTATAGCATCATCACCTCCATTTTTCCTCGCGTCTCCCCCGAGCAGAGCAGCTAACCCGTTAACTCAAGATGCGCGATTTGGAAACGAGAAACTCAACTCTGTCTCACCCTCACCTTCACTCACACCATCTCCATTTTCATCTTGTGTTACGGGAGGAGGAAGTTGTGGTAGAGTAAAGTTTGGGTTTAAACCAGCAGCTGTTAGAGTAGAAGGATTTGATTGCTTGAACAGAGACAACCAAAACTCAAGCATCACTGCCATGGCATAAAGAAGGAACAGAGATTCATAAAGTGTACATAAAAATCAAGAAGTACATATTTTGAAGCAGATGTTTATATTTTTGAAGATGAAGAGAAGAAGATTTTAAGATCAGGTCAATATTGTGTGTATATATATACTCTGATAAATTTAAGTCTCTTTTCTTGAGTCTCATTGTAACATATCTAAACCAATTTGCAGATTTTGTTCTTCGTTTTTTTCACCCCTGTGTAAAAATCTTTTGTATGTTAACGTTTCTTCTTTTTTGAGATTATCAAATCTTTGTAATATGTAATTATGATAAGTTCGATAAATATGAAGGGAGATTAAAGAAAAAAGAACATTGGTTCTCCTTCTAATTCGCTTGTCTCCAGTCTATTCAAAGAAGAAGATTCCTTCAACATAACCTATAAAGAATCCATAAGTTTTATTTTCCCCTGGTTTAAGTTAATTAAAGTTGATTATGTAAAACAAATTAGAGTTGATTTTTTGACAAAACCATCGGCGAAACAGAACACTAAAAGATCTTCCGCCCATAGTCACAAAGAAGAAAATATCAAAAAAAAAAAAACCCAGAAACCAGACACTAGTTTTTCGGACAACAATAAAATATTAAAAGCAGTTTTATTAAATACGGATTCTTTTCCAGAAAAACAGGAGCTTTCTGTGGGTCCCAAGTATCCATCTGTCTAAAATGTGGCGACTCGACTAAATTTTCTGACGCGCGCGTGTGGAAGTCACGTTTCTTTGGCTTTACCAAAAAATATTAGATCATAATAATTTTTTCCAAATTCAATGAAAATACTATATTTTTTGCTTTTTCTTTTCTTCTTTTTGAACATGGAAATGTTTTAGACGTAAATTTAAAAGTGACACTTAAAAAAAAATCATAAATATCTTTCATTATATGTTAAATTTCTGATTTAAAAAATGATTGTAATGTGTTGTCTATGGATTGGTTAAATTCTCTATTTTGTAAAGTAAGTTAGGATATTAAATATTAAATATACATGTTATTTAAACCTATATCCAACCATATTAAATATCTAAATTTTAGGAACAAATCAAGTTTTTAATTCCATATTTTAAAATAGTTTTATATATTCACGATAAAATTAAAAGCTTAGTAGGACACGCGCGTTGGTTTGAGAGTGGGCATTAGACGGAACTTGGGGGAGAAACATAAGTACAAGTCTCAAGTAAGGAAAAAAAAAACCGCGGCGGTTTTGTGAAAAAAATGACAAAACAGCTCTTCTTATGTCCGTGTCTTCTCTCTTCTTCTTCCCTTGGTTTTTTTTTGTATCTCTCTAGCTCCCAAAAACCCAGGGGCTTCTTCTCATCTCACGCAATACCTTATAAGCTTAATATCTCTCTTATATAATCACTGAATCTCCTTCACCATTTCCTACAAAATCTTCCAAAGGTTCTAACAGAAACAGAGTATTTGTCAAAATCGATTGTCCTTTATGTGTTTATGTGTGTTCGATCAGTTGTTTACAGTGGGAAAAAGATGAGGATGAGTTGTAATGGATGTAGAGTTCTTCGAAAAGGATGTAGTGAAGATTGTAGTATAAGACCGTGTTTGGCTTGGATCAAATCCCCTGAAGCTCAAGCAAATGCAACAGTGTTTCTCGCTAAGTTCTATGGTCGTGCTGGTCTCATGAACCTCATCAACGCTGGTCCTAGTCATCTTCGTCCTGGTTAGTATCTCGTAAGGCGTTTTGATGCGAAACGGCGTAGTATTGATCATTTCTCTCTAACGATGTCGTTTGTGTTGCAGGGATTTTCCGATCGTTGTTGCATGAAGCTTGTGGGAGGATTGTGAATCCGATCTATGGTTCGGTGGGTTTGTTATGGTCGGGAAATTGGCAGCTTTGTCAAGCCGCCGTTGAGGCGGTGATGAAAGGTGAACCGATCACAGAGATTGCTACAGACGCGGCGGCGGACGGCCAAAGTCCGCCGCTGAAGATCTACGACATCCGACATATCTCTAAAGATGAAAACTCCGCCGATGCTGCAGCAGCTTCTGGTTCAAAGGCAAAATCTCGCCGGGCCAAGCGAGCCGCCGCCGCCGTCGGTAAACCGACGGAATCGGAGGGAAAATCCGGTGGCGGAGAGGATGCTACTCACGAGTCGTCGTTGAGTCACCAGTCTGAACTCGTGGCTGCTCATGAAGGAGAGAGCAAAGAAACGGAAGTCATGACATTATCGCCGCCGGCTGAGCACGCCTCCTCCGGCGAGATTACGCTCGACTTAACTTTAGGACTCGAGCCGGCGTCACGTGCGTATCACGTGGTACCTGTTAAGAAGCGAAAGACTGGCGTGTTCGGCACGTCTCAGGAGGAGACTCCATACAAGACCCAGCTTCTGCTCTAATGCTCTGTTCTTAACTTAATGGCTCTGTTCTTAACTTTCTTTACAAGTTTTGTACAAACTCATTTTACAGAGATGAATAATTCAAATTTTGCCAAAGTTTATATAAAAATTACAAAAATTGCCAAAGAACAAAAGTATTATGGTGTTTCTTCTTCTTCTTTAGGTGTCTCTAAAGAACATTTACTAGTAGCTTTCATGGAACTGAAAAGCTCTAGTACATTTGCATTACGGCGGATATAACCAGGACATAGAGCAAGCAAATCATGAGCTTCACTATGCTTTGCAGACTTCAACATAGCTTCAAATACGCGGAGAACCATTAGATTCGATGGGAACTTCTTCGAGGTCACGGTTTTTAGAAAAGCGAAAGCTTCAGCGCCTGTTCCGCTATTCGATAAGTAATCGATAAATGGGTCGACGAAAGGAGGGAAACCGTGGTTTCTCATTAGAGGTAGAAGACTCAAAGCTTCTTCGAATCCACCATCTTTTGCTACTTTCTTCATCAATAGATTCCTTACCATGATTTTGTATGTACTGTGCCATGGTTTCAACTGGTTCTGTTTCACTAGCTCGGCGAATAGCTTGTATGCATCTTTTGCTTGAAAACTGTTGCAATAAGCAAGTACTAACTTCTCAAATGCGTAACCCGCATAAGGGACTCCCTCTTTGCTAATCATTTGCCTGAAACACTCTGAAGCTTCTTTGAGATTTTTGGAATCACAATGCCCTTCGACTAAAGACGCCATTGCTTTGTCATCCAGATGATTTCCTGAGGCTTCCATGAAGTCCACAAGTTCATTGACTTCATCTTTCTTGCCCTTACGACTAAGTCCTGATGCAATCACGCTCTGCAGATCACCGCTAGGAATATAGCCGCCGCCTTCTTTCATTGCTTTCAACACCTCATTGCTCTGTCCAAATCTATCGACGCTTCTCAATGACTTGAGGACACCCTGCAACATCGAATCAGTCATTACGTTGCCATTTCTTGTATAAGCTTTCACAGTTCTTGAAAACAAGTCCATGTCCAAATTCTTGGTAGTGACGATTCTCTTGAGCAGTAAACTACAGCAGTGAGCTGTCGGCGGGTTGCTCCCCGCCATTGCAAACTCAAACAATCCGACAGCTTCCTGAACCATTTTAGTCTGACAGAACTTAGCCGAAACCCGAACATAAGTCTCTATTTCCATCTCATAACCAGCGGTTCTAATTTCTTCGATAAGGTTCTGAAACCTATCAAGAAACTTCTCTTTCCCCAAAACTCTAGCCATAGCATTGTAAGTCTTCTCATCATGCTTAAAGCTGCAAGACTCTTCGATCCACCGAAAGAAGAGCAACGCTTTCCTCGGATCCACGTCAAGTTTTTCAACTATCATCTTAACCAGATCGCTGTTAAAATCGAGTTTCAAATCCCTTAACTGTTTCTCCATATCACCATTCCATTGATCCTTCATCACAATCTTACACACCCTATTACAAACCTTATCTATTGAATTATCCATAGAACCCGAAGCGAAAAGCTCTTTCAGCTTATTCAAATCGCCTTCAAGACCATCTTTCCGAAACTTTTCACCGACTCTGTCCCTAACATTAGCTGATACTCCATGACCTTTCTTCTTCATATCTTCAACCAAACTCCAGAATTCATCAACAAGTCCATTAACACCGAGAATACGAAGCATCAAGTTATAGCTTTTGGAGGAAAGTTTTCGAGGAGAAACCTCCATAACCCACCGGAAAAACCTTCCGGCGACATCGGGATTCGATTCGAGATCTCTCATAACTTTCAAAGCTACTTCATGGCTAATCACGATATCATTTGAATCAAGCTCTTTCCTAATCTCATCTTTACAACTCAATCTACTAAAAACATCAATCACCAGAGCCTCAGCCGAAGGCTTATCTTCAGTCGCAGGCTCAGATGAGCTCGCAAATGGCGATCGCAAAGCGGAAAGGTAATGACTTTTCTGCAAATCTCGAAACCCATAACGCCCATGGAGGAAAGAAGAAAAGGGTCTAGTGGAAATGGAGATTACCTGAAACTGAGAATTAGGAACACGAAATGCAAGATGAGAAGAACGGTAAGTCCGTAAAAGCAACAACCGCCATTGATACTTCATCTCTCTTCTCTCAAACTATGTTTTGGGTTTTGATTACTTGCTCGAATTGAACCTAAAGTTTGGATCTTTCGAGTGGAAAGAGAAGGAAGCAACGATGGCGAAGATGAGTGGAAATGTTAGGGTTTTAGAAAAGGATTTTTCCTTACTAGATTTATTTAAAATAGAAACCTCTAAATGAGGTGGAAGGTACGCTTAAGACTCTAAATTCTACTATAGTCCTCGAACTCTTTATTGTTTTCCATTTTCACCCAAAAGTTTCTTCAATTGTTTTTTTCTTTTATGAAAATTTCCTAGAGATTACTCTACTAAGTTGATAAAATATTCAGGATTTTACTAAACATAAATTTTATTGATTAAGATTATATAGAGAAAGTTACATAAAGATCCAAAAGAAAATAAGAAAACAACTTGAGAAAGCATAATACTGAGGATTAAAATCCCTTAATTTATTAAAAGAAGTCCGGTTTGATGAATAGGGATTAAATTTAGTTGTTCCGGTTCATGCCGGTCTTGTCCTTAACCACATCGGCAGCTCCTTGTGCCTTCTCCTTCACTTGTTGTCCCGCCTACATTTTCACAGTTTTAAAAACAAGTTTGGTATTATAAATGTAACGTTTAATAATAGTTTCACTTAGTTTTTAAATGAAAATTAAATTGAAAGAATCAAAAACGAAACCTGTTGCATGGAGTCTTGAGCAGAAGCAGCAGCATCTTTGGCCCTATCCATCATACCACTTGCCTTCTCCTAAAATATTCACCACATTTCAATGTATTGTTAAATAATAAGATTTGATCAAAGACATTATCACACAAGTTATAATTTGAAATGTGAAAAGCAAAAGATCAAAGAGAGAGAGAGAGAGAGAGAGACCTTGGTTTGTCCGGTGGCTTGACCGGCTTGGTAGCTCATGTTTTGTCTGTTGTCTGCCATTTTCTTTCGCTTTCTGCTTTTAGTTTGATGCTTTGGTTTTGATATGTGTTTTTGTGTTTGATGATGATGAAATTAGAGTATGGTTTTGAGTTGGTATTTATAACCAATAGGGAGGTGTTTTGATGTATCCACGTGTCGAGGACACGAGGCTTGGTTCAAGAAAAATGCCTTCGTCGGTGGCGAGTTTTAGTATACACGTGTTGATTACCCGTTTGACCAGGACTTAAAAAAAAGGCTTCTTCAACCATACGTGTGGTGGTTCTCTAAATTTATGATTTGTGCAAAAGCCACACATTATTCTTTTTTAGCTGGGTTTCTTTTTGTTTTACTTGGGCTTCTTCTTTTTTTACTCGGGCCTCTTTTATAGTATATGAAAATTTACTACTCTTCTATTGCGTGTAAGTGGGATTTTGAAAGGAAGCAACTCTTCTCTTAACACATTAATCAAAGAGATCTATAACCATTTCTTCCTCACTATATTGAGATAAAAGAAAAAGCTTTTTCTTTAGTGATTCTCGCTGAAGTCATTATCCTCTCCTTTCAATATTTTGCTTCCATAAGACAAATAGTTTTGTGACTATCAACACACAACATTCAAAAGTAAAGTGACTGCATGCAAGTTGTTTGTGCAATATGTACTTCTATTAATCAAGTTGAGATCAAGTTCACTTGGTTAATTTTCCTATTTATTTAAACCTTTTCCCCATAAGAATCAGATATCTATGGACATAAATACAAATTCTAATAATTGAAATGCGTTAGAGGCCGTGGGTTCATGCAGCAATGGTTTACCATAAAGCATAATCATATATTCATATAATCATAACATAATAATCGCACGTATATAAAACCCAAAGTTATACAAAGCACGAAGATATCAAAGACAAACTTGCTTGAGAAGGAGACAAGCTCAACTTCACAAGTCATTATTCATTACACAAGAACATAATTAAAAAAAGACAAAACAGAAAGCTCTCAATAGTAGTAGTTGTATGATAAAAGATTCTGCTAGATTCCCTCGTCCTTCTCGTCCTCACTGCTGCAGCTATTGTTGCTGCTCCAGTCACACTTCAAGGTCGATCTCGGCGATCCACAATACTTGCCAAGTTTCTCAAACGTCAGATACATCACTGTCCCACTCTCTTCTCCTAGAGACTCGAAAGTCCTCTCATTGCATCCGTAATCTTCCAAGTCTACACTGATCTCCGGCTTGTACGCGTTCGCAGCAACGCTCCAGTGCACAGCCACGGAGAATTGCTTTGGCTCAAAGCAAGACAGAACCCTTGTCACCAGCTGGCTCAGGTCAATAGTGTTGAAGTCGTAACCCACAGCTTCGAAGCTAGCGTAGCTAAACCCGTCTTCAGGGGTCACATGGATAGTAGAGATTGCATCTCCTTCAATGGAGTTCATAGAGTAGCCACAGGGCTCGAATTCAAAGTCGCAAATCTGCGACTCAGGAAGGATCTTTCTGATACCAGAGTTGTCAGTCATTGATCCTGTCTCACCGGATTCATTCTTGTAGAAGACAGAGGCTTTCTCTCTGTCAAGACCAGTCATGCACATCTCGAGCGTGTAGACATTCTTGTTGCAGTTGCTTGAGCCTTGAGCAGAGGCAGCGTAGACATGCCACTTCTTAGTCTCATCATCGTTGCCCATCAAGTAAGCTACACTGTTCAAGCCAAGCTTAGCAAAGTGACCATCAAGAACAGAGACTTCTTCAGAGAAGCTCCGGTGAGGAAAAGGCTGGCCTCCGGGGCAAAGGAAGGAGCCACGAGTGTACTTAACAGACTTGACACTCAGAGAAAGCTCACCAGCAAGCTTAAGAAGCGGTGGGATAGAGAGGAGGAGCTTCGTGGTACCACAAGTCTTGATGATGACTTTGTAAGGGTAGACAAAGAAGCTGGACTCAGAGAGGACATAAGAGTCCAAATGATCGTTCGAGAGAGATGAAACGATCTCACAAGCAGCAGGGGTGAGAATTTCGTCAAGCTGGGACCTGCTCAGAGCACGGAGTCCCAATCCCTTGGAGTCTTGAAAGATGCTTGGCTCAAAGAAAGATACCTCGAGCCGCTTCTCATAACCTTCGAAACCAATTGCAGATAAGGCCATTTTGCCTTGTAGTGTGAGTGACAGGACTTGTTGTAGGAGGAGAGAACGATTGGATTCGGGAACCAGCAGAAACAGAGCTTTGAAGAAAGTAAATTATAAAACCGGAAATGAAAGGAAGCTAATAACTCTATCGAAATACTCGGTGCACGCTAGAACTCAGGATGGCCTCTTCGCGCACTGCAACAAAACAGAGAAACATTGTTAAGAAACATTGATACCGAGTACCCATTAAGAAAAGATTCAATCTTTGGATAGAGGAAATGAAACTAACGTTTGAGTAAGCAGAAGATTTGAATTTCTTGATTCCACCGTTTGGACGAACGTCTTCAATGCTGTAACCGAGGGGAGCTTCATAAAAGGAGGAACGACTACTACTGCTAGACTTCTTTTTACCACCTTTTGACTCCATCATAATCTCATTCACGCTCTTCTGTAATCATACAATCAAAGAACCAAACAAAATAGTTAGATTACATGATAGATTCCAAAGATCATCAATGTTCCAAGATGATTACAAAAGCTTACAATACATTCTAGCAAATCCTAAACCAAATCCCTAAGTCGTTCGATCTAGATACAATACCAATCATAATATGCATATGAATATCGATCTAGATCCGAATTGAGAATCTCTTAAAACAAAAGATCAAGGAGAATCGAATCTGTGATTATGTTAAACGATGGAGATACTTACATGTATGTGAATTTAGATCTAGAAAACGACGAATGAATCGCTTCTTTTCCAGATATCAAACGAAACCTGAAATCGAAACAACCACAGAGAGATTTAACAATCAGATCTACGAAAGAAAATTTGACAAAAAAACGTAGATATATATTATACACAAAAGAAAACTCACCAGATAGATCCAGATGATTCACGAGACTGCAAGAACAATTCTTGAACAATCGAAAACCCGAAGAAGACGATTATAATGATTATTGAATTTTCTGGGGATAATGATGAAGCAATGAGAGAAAGCGTTCGTGAAGAGAAGAAATGATGAAGAAGAAAGGGTCTCTTTTTATAGGGTTTAGTTATTCACAGTGCAAATTACGTATTTACCCTTAAACCTTAAGAAAAGTCACGCGTTAAATTTACTTTTAAGCCCTTTTTAAAATTAGTTGCGTGAATCACGATCCTTGACCGTAGAAAGATAAGCACCAATAACAATTTTTTTCCTTTTGTGCCACTAAAGAAAATAGACTAATAAATATATTCATATACTTTTTTTTGACATTATCTTCGCCGAAAAAACAATAAAAAAACATTACTAAATTGGCCGACACGCTATTTTTAAACGAATTAAAATAATTAAAGAGAGAGAGTTTTAGAATTGTAAGTTATCTAATAACGACACGTGAACAAATAAACGTTTGCGATTTGAGCGGACATCTCGAGGTGAGCTGTTAGTTACGTAACGTTTGGGCCCAAAAGAATCAAATTCGATTTTAAAGGCCTTCTCATGAGTCATAAAGTGTTACAAATTAGTTAAAATGTGTTAAATATTATAGTCAAAAAGTATATAAATATTATTTTTCAAAAAAGAAAGAATTTTTCTATAAGCATAAGTCTCAATCTACACATTAGCTGGAACATATACTTTCTCTACCCACAAGTTGCTACAATATGATGAAAAGATGAATATATTCACTCCAACAACAACAAATGATAACAAAAGAAAAATTCCAATCAAAGCTGGTTATTGGTTATTGCCAAACCGGTTTACTTATGGTTGAACCGGTTTCGCATTTGTCTTCTCATACTCCACTCTCAGTTCTTCCAAACGCTTTGATACCTGAGACGATGAACAAAACTGTAAAGCATTAATCTCACTATTGTTTCATTCTTTCAAGAAAGCTCATCGATTTTACAAACAATAATGCATCCGTTTTAGTACGAGTAAATCATGTCGCATATCGAGAATCTAATAGGAGATAAAAGAGAAAGCTTTCATTTTTTGAAAGAGAAAGAGAACCTTAATGGAGTAAGCCAAAGGAAGCAAGGTATCAGGATCCATTGCATCTTCAGGGAAGTTTTTTAGAGCATGTATGAGTTTTTCAAATGGTAACTTTACCTGCAGAGTTAGTTGGATACCATTTAAAAAGAGAAACTCGGTTTTACGAAATTTAAACTCGTATAAGAAAAAGCTTCACTCACTAGCTCATCTTGGCAATACTTCAACAATGCTATGCCGATTTTGAACACGATTTTAACACCCTTAAGAACAATGACCAAAGGAGAATGCTTGATTAGAACAAAATACTCGAAAAGATTTTAGAGATGTTAATGAAGTTTACCTCGGAGAGAAACACATCCCATATTCGTAGAGCCAAAGGGAAAGGAAATGAATAAGCGAAGACTGTGATGAACCATTGACTTGCATACATACTCGGATTTATCATTTCTTGCGTAAAATGTTCTCCGAGCTTTGGAATTTGCTCTCTTACCAAGTTTTCTAACTGAAACAGGTATTGTTGTACAAGAGGAAGCCCTGCCTATATTGCAAACACGCAACGACTTCTTTGATTATCCAATACTATATAATTTAACCTCTATCCAATACTACATTGTACATAAGCAATGACTTCTTTTAATCAAAAATTAGACTTACATGATACAATCCTTCCATTGGAGCATGAACAGCTCCTTTGAGTAATGCAACTAATAACCAAAACGCATCTTCTTCGCTCATGTAAAGCAACAACAGACCGGCTATAAAACCCATACCCTGCAGTTATTAAAAACCACTAACCTTAGTACCATAAACAAAAAACATAGAAACAAGTGATATCTCTTGAGGATCGACCTGAACATATCCAACATCTCTGTCATAAACAGAGTACGCCTTAAGGACATTGTACAAAGATCTTTGTCCAGGTCCATGTCTCTTCTGAAAGAAAACATGTGATGGGAAAGTACGGGAAATGTCTCGAATGATATCAAGTTCTGATGCGGATGTTTCATAAATCACCAATTGCTACATAGAAAAAATGATTTGAATTATCAGAAAATGACTCTTGAGAGCAAAGAATGTAACAATATAAACGGGCGAAAATTACCTCATAAACACCAGGATTCATAAGCAAAAGGTCTCGACTTCCCGAGATTAACTGCCAAACAAGACCTCTTAAACAATCCGGGATCCCTTTTCGTATACGCCTTCTGACAACATTAGGTTTTCTCCTGACATAATGCTTCCAATCACTACCTCCAACCCCAATCATCTTCCTCCATTTTCTCACCTTTCTCTCCTCTCTATAGCCAACAACAAGAATACACTCTCGTTCTTATCTCTTTCTCTCCAAAAAAGGTCTAATCCAATTGTTCCTCACGACATACCTGTCATGGTCAGTGGCTGATGTTGATTTAGCTTTGCTAAACCGCTCTGGCGAATTGCCATGTTCTTGCTTCAAAAACCCGAATCGATCCACCGCAACATGAGTAGCGATTGGCCCTGATCCACTCTCATTTTCTGCTCTATTTCTACTCATTCTACTAACTTGAAGAGACTCCATCATTTGATTTTAGACAAAACTAAAGTCTCATTTTGATCAAGCTGGCTAATGTCACGATCACAACACACACCTAATAAACAATCCAAAAGGAAAGATTAATTAGTAGAATTCTTAGGTTCCAAGAAGACCCTAAACATTCACTAAGATTAACATTAGGCCTTTCAACTAATTTTGCAAAATTTTCCAAAAACTGCAAAAAAGCAAAGAGCTTTCTTTCAACCCATGACGATCCATAGACTTTAAAGAAAACTTCTGATAAATGAAGACTCACCACGGTTTAGTAAAAGATCAAAAGCAAGGATCTTTTTCGATCCTTTGAAGTTTCCGATGAATCAAGACGATTTTTTTTCCGAGATCAGAATTGTGGAATATGAGAAAGTTCGATGAGATTGAAGAAGAATCTACAACGTTGGAGATCACATCTGAAACTCACACACACACGTATTGTTAATGGTGACCCAAATCTTTGAATTTTTCATTTCGCTTGAAGAAAGAAAGAAAGTGATGATCTTTTGGTTTTTCTTTCCCGATAAAAACAGAGTGTAACCAGCACGAAACGACACCGTAGAGAATATTATTTTGATTAAATTAATTAAAATATCTTTGAGTTTAGTAGTCAAAATTGTTGCAAAGTCTTATCCTTTTTCTCTCAAATGTGAACAACGCATGATTCGAGTAAGAGAAGAGAATCCATGGCTACTCTCTATGCTCTTTGTAGCAATCGATTTCTATTCAGAGAAGCTAAATTTCCAGAGAAATCTACTAGTGTAAAGGTTTCTTCGAGGTGTAGTGAGCTTAATGTTTGTGTTGGTAGAAGAAAGTTTCAGTCTTTTAGTTGTAGGAGACTTGGTGGGTTTCTTGAAATTGGAGATACGAGATTGGGTTTTAGAGCTCATGGCGATTCTAGGAATTGGTTTTCTTGTAATAGCGAGCTTAAGAGACTAGCTAATGGTGATTACAAAGAGACCCGTGTTGTTGAAAATGGTAGAAAGAAAGAGAAGAGAAGAAGATTTTCTCTTAGGCTTCGACCTAGATTACGATTGTTGAGTATGAGAGTTAAGAGATTCGATTTCAGAGCATCAATGGAAGATTTTAGATTGTTTCTGAGAAAGAATATCAAAAGAGTGATCTTATCTACTGGTGTGGCTGTTATCTTTGGACTTTGTTATTTGTTCTTGAGGTTAACCGCTGTTCCGTCTCCATCTATTGTTCCTTACTCAGAGTTCGTAACGAATCTTCGAGGTGGTTCTGTTTCGAAGGTTTTGCTTGAAGAAGGTTCTCGACGAATCTATTACAATACTAATGAAAATGTTGAGGTTGTTGAAGATGTTCAAAAGTCTGAAACTTTAGAAGAACCCGTGAACGAAAATGATGGTAATGCATTGGAAGCTGAGGCTAAAGCTGTTACGAATGGCATTACTCGGCGAAAGGTTCGAGCTTTGACTCCTGTGTGGAAGTATGTGACGAGAAAAGTTGATCATGATGAGAAGTTTCTTCTTAGTTTGATGAGGGAGAAAGGAATTACTTATAGTTCAGCTCCTCAATCTGCATTGATGTCAATGAGAGCTACTTTGATAACAATCATTTCTCTATGGATACCTTTAACACCTCTCATGTGGCTTCTATATCGGCAACTCTCTGCATCTAACAGCCCGGCAAAGAAGCGACGGTCTAAGAATCCGACAGTCGGATTCGACGATGTTGAGGGCGTTGATTCTGCTAAAGACGAGCTTGTGGAGGTAAAACAAAATCCATGAATGTGACATGTTTTGCGTTTAAGTTTGGAATCCAACCTTCATGTGCTTCGGTGTATTTTGTTTGTAGATAGTGTCATGTCTTCAAGGAAGTATAAACTACAGAAAACTAGGAGCAAGATTACCAAGAGGTGTGCTTCTGGTTGGTCCTCCAGGGACTGGTAAAACCTTGTTGGCTCGGGCTGTAGCTGGAGAGGCAGGAGTTCCGTTTTTCTCTGTTTCCGCTAGCGAGTTCGTTGAATTGTTTGTTGGAAGAGGCGCAGCGCGGATCAGAGATCTTTTCAATGCAGCCAGAAAAAACTCACCTTCCATTATATTCATTGACGAGCTTGATGCAGTTGGAGGAAAACGTGGTAGAAGTTTCAACGATGAACGCGACCAGACGCTAAACCAGGTAAAGAGTCAACCTTTACAAATCTTTTAACCAAGTAGCTGACCTTGCTGATATGTTTGAACTGCTGCTTCCTTTGTAGTTGCTTACTGAGATGGATGGATTCGAGTCAGATACAAAAGTCATTGTAATTGCAGCAACTAATCGACCAGAAGCTTTAGACCCGGCTCTTTGTCGCCCTGGAAGGTTCTCAAGAAAAGTTGTGGTCGCAGAACCAGACCAAGAAGGCCGTCGGAAAATCTTGGCTGTACATTTGAGAGATGTTCCTCTAGAAGAAGATGCATTTCTCATATGTGATTTGGTTGCTTCTCTAACTCCTGGATTCGTAGGTGCTGATCTTGCCAATATTGTCAACGAAGCTGCATTGCTCGCTGCTCGTAGAGGTCAGTCTTTAAGTAACATTATTCATCAACTCATAATACCCAAATCCTTTGTTGCTTGCATATTAAAAAGTCCTAACTTGATTTAAGTAGATATCCAAATCGGTTTAACCCGCATTTGTGTAATCTTGATTGTTTTCAGGCGGGGAATCCGTGGCACGGGAAGATATAATGGAAGCGATAGAGAGGGCGAAATTTGGTATCAATGATAAGGAAGTGAGGTCAAAGACTTTAGGAAATGAGCTCACCAAGCTCTTCCCATGGATGCCATCTTTGGTTAGGAGGAACGGACCAGACCAAGACGGTTTAGAAGGACCGTTAGGTTATCAAACTCTAAGCTAAACCAAACCGGTTCGAAAAAAAGCATATCCACTGATATAAAGTTTCTTTGTATCTGAAATTTTTACCTTGTTTTATGGTAATCCATTGATTTAAAATCTTCCTATCATTTCTCTCATCCCTTAAAACTAAAATAAAAATTCTTTTATGCATTTTAATAGTTTTTTTGGGAATAATAACTAAATGGAACTTCACGTCACGAAGTTACGAATAGGAATAGTGATTTTGCCTCTAATTCTACTTACATTAGCTCCGATTCTTTATCTTCTTTGTAGTTATCCTCTCTATTATGCATCATCATCATCAAGATACAAACATTTGTCGAATTCATTGGAAAAATCTTTATCAACGTTGCTTTCTTTGACGTATAATAACATTTCATCTAGTGCATCACCGTCACTATCATCATCATCGGATCATAATAAGACCTTATCATTGAAACCATCATTGTATGATAATGAATATGATGACACATATCATGATCTCAAGCCATCATCATCCGTTGTTGAACATCAAGAAACTCTCAAGAAAGAGCATCGTCGGAAAAAGAAGAAGAAGAAACAAAAGAGATGCGATTTATTCTCCGGTGAGTGGGTTCAAAACCTTGAAGCACCGTACTATACGAACACGACGTGTTGGGCGATACATGAACACCAAAACTGCATGAAGTATGGGAGACCTGACTTAGGTTTCATGAAATGGAGATGGAAACCAAATGATTGTGATCTTCCTTTGTTTGATCCTTACGAGTTTCTTGAGATGGTTAGAGGAAAAAGCATGGCGTTTGTTGGTGACTCCGTTAGTAGAAACCACGTGCAGTCTTTGATCTGCCTACTCTCTCGGGTACCATGTCCGTTCTTTTGGTTCTCGGTTTTTCGGTTGTAGGAGTTTAGGAACCGTTCGGGTATTTTATAGTCGTTACCTTAATTGAAATATTTACTTTAGGTGGAATATCCCGAGGATGACTCAAGACAACAAGACTTTAATTTCCAAAGATGGAAATACAAAATGTATAATTTCACAATTGCTACATTTTGGACAACACATTTGGTTCGTTCGGAAGAAACCGGTACCGGTCCAACCGGTCCTAACTCATTCTACAATCTCTACCTTGATGAACCGGATCCTACTTGGACTACCCAAATGGATGAGTTCAACTACATCATCATCTCATCCGGACAATGGTTTTTTCGACCGCTCTTCCTTTACGACAAACAAAAAATGATAGGATGCTTGTATTGTTACATTCCCGGAGTTAGAAATGTCGGTGCACATTTCGCGTATAGAAGAGCCTTAAGAACAACATTCAAGACAATACTCGGATTAGAGAACTTTAAAGGAGAAGTGTTTCTAAGAACATTTGCGCCTTCGCATTTTGAGGATGGAGAATGGGATAAAGGCGGAAATTGCTTGAAAACTCGACCATATAGAAGCAATGAGACCGAGCTAGAAGGTATGAATCTAGAGACACATAACATTCAACTCGATGAATTTCGGATTGCGAAAAGAGACAGAAGGATAACACAAAGGATTGAATTTGAGATTACTAGATGTAACACAAGCAATGTTGTTAAGACCAGACGGACATCCAAGCAGATTTGGACACAAAATTGAAGATAAAGTTATATTATACAATGATTGTGTACATTGGTGTTTACCGGGTCCTATTGATTCATGGAATGATTTTTTACTCGAAATGTTAAAAAAATAGAGATTTAGTTAGATAATTCATTTGTAATTATAGTATTTTTTTGGGATATTTTCCAGATAATGACTTGAAAATATACATAATATGAACGATAATCATAGTTTAAATTAAAGATTTGGACTATATAACAAGGGCATGAAAAAAAATAAAGCTAAACCAGGCGCTAAAACGCCGTCGTTTCTGAAAGATTCCTATATAGTAAAGAGAGAGTGGACCAAATAAAACCCAGAAAGGTCGAAGAATCTATCTCTATCGCCGGAAAATCGAGAGTTTGTAAGCGATCGCATCTATGGCGGAAAACGGCGAAGATCCTCAGCGACTAAAGAAGATTGCGGCGGCGGCATACGACTACGAGAACGATCCTCGATGGTCGGATTATTGGTCAAATATTCTCATCCCTCCTCACATGGCTTCTCGTCCCGAAGTCATCGACCATTTCAAGCGCAAATTCTATCAGCGTTACGAGGTCTTTCCTACTCTTGGATTTGCTTCTATGTTCTTCATCATTTCGAGTTTGCGTTTGAGTTTGATTTGGTGTGTGAGCTACTGATGTTAGGGCTTTCTATTGAAAGTGTGCTAAATCTATTGATTCCAATTTTCTTTGGGTTCTTGTGTATACCATGTGTTGATCTTTGCTTTTCCCGATCAAGATATCGAACATATTGGTTGCTGAATCTGAGGTGCTTATACTACTATGGTCTTGTTTTAGGATCCTGATCTTGTTGTGGAGCCTATGTCGACTTCATCTTCATCTTCCCAATCTGCTAGACCATCTGCTACATCTGGATCTTCAGCTGCGTCTGGAAATGCTAATGAACAACCTCGTTCGCGTAACTCAGGTCAATTTATTGTACATGAGGTTTGCTTTCTTCTTACTAGTTACTAGCAAACACTAAATAGATTTTGTGCCTCAGGATCGGTTCCTCGAACTACTGGACCATCTGCTACAACTGGTGCTAACACTACTCCAGGGCGTTGGGATAAGCAGACAATTCAATTTTCTGTCAATGCTTGGGTAAGATAATGTTTTCATGTCGATGTCCTTCTACATATTTTATTGCTCAGAATCACTCACTCCTTATGCAATGAACCGCAGATTTATTTTGATGATCGTTATTCGTTATTCTTTGTGCATCTCTTAATAATCTAAAGTCTAGTTTTTTTACCAGACGTATCTAGCTTCTTATAAGGGCTCTGAGTTGGGAACAGTATTGCTTTCTGCTGTTGACTCTTTCACTTGATGAGTAATGAGACGTTAACATGGTGCATTGTCGTTGTCTCTATGTTTCCATGTATTAATATGTGGTGTGCTCAGATATTAATCAACGGAGACTAATGTATTTGTTTGGCATACTTCCCTTAACTACTTTCCTCGAGTTAAGTCCGTAATCTGTTTCATCTTTTGCAGGTTTTCGTTATAGCTGTGCTGGCAGTGTTACCTCTTGTACCAAAGAACCTCTCAAATAGGGCTTATCGTTTATCTTTCATGGGAACTGCCTGCTCGTCTCTATATTCCTTATACTCTGTTTATGGTGTAAGCCATGTGATCTCCTATATACCTCTCTAGTAATCATACAACGTCGAGTTTCCTTTCATAAGTTGGTTTTGTTATCCGCAGAGGCCAAGGACATGGAATATGCAAGGGCTGCAAGTTTATTTTCAATCGATTGTGGGAGCAAAGGATTTCATCTACTTCATCTACTGCCTTTCATTTGTCACTTCACATCTCTGTCTTAAGTGTAAGTATTGCTTTTTTTTTTTGGTTGGTGAGTTTGTTAAAAAGACATACATTCGTATGAGTAGCCTCCCGGTCAAATCTGTTGCAGTTGCTTTGATTCCCATCTTGTGCCGTGCACTTGAACAAGTAGCAAAGTTCCTGAGGCGTAATTTTACTCGGTCCACCATATATAGGTAGTTGCATCCAGTTGATTTGAACTTGGCACTCATTTCCATTTGTGGATTCTTACCAATGCTCAAGTCTTTTCTCTGTTTTCTGTTTTGTAATGTCTATCAGAAAGTACTTGGAAGACCCATGTGTGTGGGTAGAGTCAAACACAACAACACTCAACATCCTCTCATCTCAAGCTGAGATAGCCATTGGCTTCCTTCTGATCATCTCTCTGCTCTCGTACGCTCTTTAATCCCTTTGATGATGAGTCTCTTCACACTAAATACCTTAGAACCCTCTGAAATGAATTGAGTTCATATTTGAATATTTGTCATTTCAGATGGCAACGCAACATTATACAGACATTCATGTACTGGCAGGTATGTCTCTGCTTTTGTTAAGAGACAAATCTTTCTCTCTATTGGCTCAAATTGAACATATCATTTCTCTTGAAAGTAGTTGTCATGAAGTGAGTTTTGTTTGGTGGCAGCTATTGAAGCTGATGTATCAAGCGCCAGTAACCGCGGGATACCACCAGAGCACGTGGAGCAGGATCGGGAGGACGGTGAATCCGATGATCCAACGTTACGCTCCCTTCTTGAGTACTCCGGTCACTGCCATTCAGAGATGGTGGTTCAGGTGAAAACAAAACCAAACAAAATGCATATGTTTCCTTACAAACCCCTTAAAAAAGAATGTTAGCTTTTATTCTTCACCTTTCGGCCTAAAGTAGAATCTTCCTTTTTGTTTAAGGAAACAAAGTCTATTACTGCGTTAAACTTCCCTTTTAGATCTGTGTGACTAATATCATCTGAGCTATAATTTTATGCAAAAGATTTTTCAAATATGTTAAGTGATTATTATTTATAGAAACTAGATTTGATTGGTTGCACATGAATGTAGACGTGTAGTATTATTTTTGGTTCGTAGAAGAAAATCTAAAATATTGTATTTGGAGAAAGATAACCATTTTTAGGAATAAAAGAGAAAGAGAGATCTCTATAATTGATTTTAGATTCGTTTTGGTTGGTGTGTGTGCCACCGCTAAGTCAAAACCTCACGTTTCAACTTGTGAATGCTCACAGTTACACGTGGTGGCTATGCATTATTATCAGCATTGAGACATCAAAACACAAAACGATTACCAATTGCGTTTCGCGTTCAAACGCAATTCCTTTACACTCTAATCGCAAATTATTGCGTTACAGTTAAGTTTACTTAAAACGAAATGATTTTATCGCTCTAAACGCAATTCTTCACACTCTAATTAATAAATAGATAAAAAAAATCATATACACATAGCTCGCTCATTAGCAGATTTAGAGGAGGGAACGACGCCGTTTTGCCGTGTCTATATATATTCATTAATAGGAGCATTTTTTGAAATGTTTCAAATAATAAAGCTAAGAGGAGGAGGAGGAAGAGGAACATTTCGAGATCTAATCTTCCACGGCGAACATGAAATCTTCTCCGGGAATTCACCTTCCTGACCGATGTCTTCCGATATCTTCAACGCCGTCGCATCTCAAGGAGGTTGGCTTAGCCGATTCCGTCGAAATAGAGCTGCTTCACGGCACCAACAACAGGTTGTATTCGCCGGAAAAAGTTCGTCGGAGATTCTCCGCGAATTCTTCGCCGGATGAAAAATCGCCTCGATATTGCCGACAGCAGTCTCTCGGCGGCGACATCGGCCATGCTGCGGCCGAAACTTATTTGATTACTCGACTTAGCTTCAACCTCCTTGGATATCTCGGGTACTAATTTCGATTTTTTCAAACCTCGATTCGATTGATATTGTGTAACTTGCTCGGCAGGGAATCAACGGATATTGAAAGTAGAGTTTAATTTGTCATTCTTAGTTTTGTGAATTGTCTTCTTGATGAATTCGTACAAAAAATTTTAGTGATGAATCATATGTTTCAGATTCTGTAAGAAGAGTTTGATTTTATGGTTGTAAGTCTTTGTTCAGGGTAGGTTATCGATGGATCACAAGATTACTTGCTCTTGCTTGTTATGCAATGTTCCTTATGCCTGGCTTTCTTCAAGGTTTTATCTTATCTTCTTTGCTCATAAATTATAGTAGAAGATTTATGTTTCTTGTTAATCTTAGGAAGAAGTTGTTTAATTTGCTTCTTTGTGCTATTCTGCAGTTGCATATCTTTATTTTTGCTCATCTCATGTAAGGAGGAGTATAGTTTACGGCGATAAACCGAGGAATAGGTAAATGAGTCTGCGGAATCTTTCCTTCTTCTTCCTTCCACTTAATATCACGAAGGTTTTAATGTTTGTTAATCAGTTGTGCACGATTGTTTTGGCAGGCTGGATTTGTATATACCACCAATGACTGATGGTTTGAAGCCTGTTGTTGTTTTCGTGACTGGAGGAGCTTGGATTATCGGGTACGTAATGAAATGGAGTTTGTTTGTTTTATACTTTCTGTGGATGTAGTTCTCTGATGTACAAGTTAACGCAAAAGTTTTCATCTTGAGGGTGTCTTATCGTTTCGTACTTTAGGTACAAAGCCTGGGGTTCTCTCTTGGGACTGCAGCTAGCAGAAAGAGATATTGTGGTGGCATGTCTAGATTACAGGTAAGCCAATGAAACAATACATTTCTTTCCCTGGATTCTTGATCAATGTAGTGTAGAATCAAATCTTTACCAGCTTTGAGCTATCTAGGAACCTTTTACTTTATCAGATAATATGTATAAGTATCCCATACCGAGAAAAATTCCCTTGTCTTTGGTTCAGAAATTTCCCTCAAGGAACAATTAGTGATATGGTAAGGGATGCTGCTGAAGGAATCTCGTTTGTCTGCAAGAACATTTCTGCCTTTGGAGGTGATCCTAAGAGGTTGGAGCTAATCAACTTGGTTTATGTTCAATTCTCTTATCTTCCAAGGGCTCTGGTGATTGAACCATGTCTTCTTGTTTGTGTAGAATCTATTTGATGGGACAATCTGCTGGTGCGCATATATCTTCTTGTGCTCTCTTCGAACAAGCTATTAAAGAGTCGAGAGGGGAGAGCATCTCATGGAGTGTTTCTCAGATAAAAGCTTACTTTGGTTTATCTGGAGGGTAATAACTAGAAGCTTAAAACTTTCTCGAAATGTGTTTTTTATCTGAACCAGTTATCAGAATCTGCTCACCATGTGCAAACTTGAACAGGTACAATCTCTTTAATATGGTTGAACATTTCCATAATCGGGGCCTTTATCGTTCAATTTTCCTAAGGTAAACCATCTGATCAGTTATGTCTTCCTAACTTGGAACCTCTCAAATACCATTATGCACCAAAAGTACTTATGGTTCTCTTGTTTTTTCCGCATCAACTTGCAGCATAATGGAAGGAGAAGAGTCCTTTGAACAGTTCTCTCCCACTGTAAGATTGAAAGACCCGAGTGTAAGAAGAGCCGCGTCACTCTTGCCTCATATTGTACTCTTCCATGGATCCGAAGATTATTCCATTCCACCTGAAGCAAGGTTAGATCACCCTTTTATATATGCAGGCACAAATCCAACAATATGCTAGCTGGTTTAGTCCTCTTGTTAAAACAGACAATTGTTCTTTTCTTTTTTGTAGCAAAACTTTTACAGACGCTCTTCGAGCTGCAGAAGTGAAAGCTGATCTAATTATATATGAGGGTAAAACTCATACCGATCTATTTCTTCAGGTAAGCAATAGCACTACATAGCTCAATGTTGTGTAAAACACATGTTGTTTAACAAAAGTAATGAGATCATTACAATTTGCATTGCAAGGATCCTCTGAGAGGCGGTAAAGACGAGCTATTTGATCATATAGTCTCTGTGGTACACGCCGATGACAGCAAGGCGTTGGAGAAAGACGCGGTTGCCCCGCCAAGAAAACGGCTTGTTCCGGAATTCTTGCTGAAACTGGCAGGCAAGGTCAGTCCTTTTTGAACAAGAAAACTAATCTTTGATTCGTTTCTCTTAGTTCTCTTTGATTTTCAATTGATTTGTTTGTTTGTTGTTGTTGTAATTTATTGTCCTGTGTCTTCTTATTCGATATGTAGAAACTCTCACTTGTTGCTATGATTGAAAAGTATTCTCTCTTTCCATCACTAAATTCATAGGTAGAGAGACCTTAAGCAAAAGTGATTCCTTAGCACAAACATTATCAATCATCAGTTTTATACACACATATTGCTTCTAACAATCTCACTTACCAATGAGCAATGAAGCTACTTGTAAAAAAGAACTCTTAGTAACTTAACAATGAGGATCTATAGTAACTAGAGGTACTAAGATTAGATGTGTAGTAAGGTAGCAAAATCAACTCTCATGTCCTTTTCCTTTTGCTTGTTTCTGCTCTGCAATATACTGGTTGACTCTGTGAGCTCTGCTTCTCATGGGCTCTATCATCTTCTCTGTCTCCTCAACGATTTGTTTTCGCAGTTGAATCTCCATGTAATCAAACCATTCTCCTAGTGTCATTTTCGCTAAATCTACCTCTACCTTATTATTCTCTACAACATTCTTATTGCTTGATACCTGCTCAGCCTTTTGTTCATCACATCCACCATCTGATCTCTCAGTTTCAGCCTCCTTGCGCTTATTATCTCGTTCTTCGTCGATAGTGTCATGTAAGTTCTCTGTCTCTTTGTCTTCTCTAATACTGCAGCTCAGATCCTCTTCTCCTATTGCGCTCGTGTTTAACTCAATCTCCTCCTGCACTACCATCTTAGATATCTCATCTTCTTTATCACTTCTTTCACTGTCTTCTCTAACATTGCAGTTCAGATCCTCTTCTCCTGCTTTGCTCTTTTTAAACTCAGTACCCTCCTGCTCTACTGTCTTAGACGTCTCATTTTCTTTATTACTTCTTTCACTGATTTCTCTAACATTGCAGTTCAGGTCCTTGTCTCCTAATGAGCTATTGTTTAACTCAATCTCCTCCTGCTCTACCATTTTAAATGTCTCATCTTCTTTATCATTTCTTTCACTGCAACCTTCCTGAGCTTCTTCATTATCCTTATCTTCTTCAACATCATCATTTTCAGGTTCAATCTCTACCTTCTTTGAGGCAATCTGCTCTGTTTTCTTCTTCTTTGTTCGGCTTTTCCTCGCTTGGTTCAGGACCATCTCCAGCTCTTGAAAACAATCTCCACCAATTTCTTTCTTCTTATTTCTTGTAGCAGCTCTCGAAGCTCTCTTCTCATCTTCCTCTTCTAAAGTAGTATCTTCACTCTTTAACTTCTCCAATCTCAAACCACCATTTCCAGTCTTCTTGCTCCTTGTTGCTCTCTTCACAACTGGGATCTCAGCTCCCATTGGAGTATCCTCAACTTCCAATTTGATTGGATTAGAACCCAAATCCTGAACAATCTCACTGTTCTTACCTCTCTGAGCAATGGAGTTTCCCTTTTTCTCCACCTGAACTTCTTCTTCTTCCTTCGTAATTTCAACTTTCTTCTCGTTCTTCCTTCGCTTACCAACTCTACGTTTCACCTCCTTCTCATTTCCAACTTCTTCATTATCGTAAACATCTTCAAGAGTTCTGCTTCTCGTAGCCCGAGTTCTCCTGGGCGGTTCAAGTTTCTCTTCTTGCTTCGAAGATCTACCTTTCCGTTTCGGTTTCTCCTCGACTGGATCCGGAACCGGATCCGGATCCGCGACAGCCATACGCCTATTATTCCTCCTCGGCCTCGGCGGAAGCTTATCCTCCGGCGGCGGAGCATCAATTTCAAAGTTCACAACGATGGTAGTACACTCACCAAGCTTGATTAAATCTCCATGGCTAAGATTCACCGGCGTATCTGGATCGACAGTTTCCGAGTTTAGTATAGTTCCGTTGGAAGATCCAAGGTCGTGGAGAATCCAATTCTCGGAATCGGAGACGATTCGGAGATGCTTAGTGGATATTCCGGCGTCTTTGATAGCAATATCGTTACCACGAACGATTCGACCGATTCGAATAGTGGATCCGGGTTTGTATTGTAGAGAATCTCCATCTCTTGGACCTTGAACAAAAGCTAGCTTCATCAATGGCGGAACCATCGTCGTCGTTCACTGTAAGCCTCTCTCGGTGAAAAAAAAAGCTTTTTTTGTCGATAGATTAAAATCAATTTGAATTTAGAATGTTTGAATTTAGGACTTCCTGCATCACGTGGGAGACACGTGGTACGTGGAGAAGGACACGTGTTTGGGCCTTACGCTGCTGCTTCATTTCTCAGTAATGGAACCTAAAGCCCATTTAAAAAGCCCATGGGCTTTAGTTTATCTTAAACATTAATCCACGTCAGCTCAGTGGGTCCCACTGAGAAAGCTACACGTGGAGAAGAATATACTTGGTGTAGATTTGTTTCTCCTTTTTGTTAAGACAAAGACTTATGTTGATGTTTTAATGCATATCCTTCAAGACTTTAGCCAAGCCACAAGTATGATTCAACTACTTTTTTAACCACAACTAACTTCACGCCACGTGTCCATCTCCAAGACTCTCTTCTTCCCTCTCTCTCACAAACGGATATAATATAACAGCCTTCTCTTCTTTCTAATGACAAATCAAAACTCATGTTGAAAGAAGAGAGCAAAGAGAGTGTTACTGTTACATTGGGACGAGCATGTGACACGTGTAGATCAGCTTCATGTACACTCTACTGTGCAGCTGACTCTGCTTACTTGTGCAACAACTGTGATGCTCGAGTTCACGCAGCCAATCCTGTTGCTTCCCGCCATCAACGTGTCCGAATCTGTCAGTCATGTGAGTCATCTCCTGCTTCGTTTCTCTGTAAAGCAGACTCTGCTTCTCTCTGCACAGCTTGTGACTCTGAGATTCATTCTTCAAACCCACTAGCCAAGGATGAGGATGAGTATGATGATCAAGAGGTTGCTTCGTGGCTGCTCCTTAATCAAGGGAACAACAACAGTGATCAGACCAATGAGTTCTTGTTTGGTGTTGAGTATCTTGATCTTATGGATTACAGTTCAAGCATGGACAATCAATTCGAAGATCATTACAGTCAATCCTATGGCTATTCCTCTGAAGCTCACATCAATGTCGTGCCAGAGTCAATAACAAGTGACATAACAGTCCAATACCCAATGTCTGATCCTCTTACACAGCAGCTAACTCCAATGGACAGGGAAGCTAGAGTCTTGAGATACAGAGAGAAGAAAAAGACGAGGAAGTTCGCGAAGACAATAAGGTATGCTTCAAGAAAGGCTTATGCAGAGATAAGACCGCGGATTAAAGGCAGATTCGCAAAGAGGACTGAAGCTGATGCTGAACAACTGTTCACAACAACATCCGATACCGGATATGGAATTGTTCCTTCTTTCTGAGCTCTTAAGGCAAATATGGACTGTAAATTATCAGACTGTTATGTGACATTTGTCTAATTATAGATGTTCCTTATAAGTAATTGAAACCAAATGTAACAATTAGAAGCAAAGAACTTAGTTCGACAATTCATAAAGAGGCCACAATATTTCTCACACTTTTAAGCAAATAAGTGGACTAACCGATATAAAAATTCTATTATCTAAAGAAACATATACCACAAATGTTTTAAATCTCTTTGACCATCATCCTATGCTAGTGAAAGATGCAACTAAAACAATATTGTCATAATTTTTGAATTTTTCTCAAAATCTGTGGGTTAACCCCTACAAAAATAGAGTTTTTTGGTAAATGCTCTATATACTGAAGTTTATACTCTTT
>OVAN01000696.1:0-52300 GCA_900406275.1 Anastatica hierochuntica | reverse complement strand
AGGTAATCGTCACCAACAGATCTTGCGGCCATGGCTTAACACCGGTTGCACGCTCCAATCACAAAATTCGAATAAGATCCCTCAACTTCTTTGTTAACTGTGTCTGTCGAATCGCTCTCCGTTTACGCTTTCTGCATACTTTAGATTTGTTCTCGTTTTCACTTTGTATTCATTCACGTTAACTTGTCTTGCGAATCCTGTTACTTGTTCACCGTTAATTCATATCGCTTCGCAATCTATTTCGTATTTCGTTATCTAACTTACTCACGATTTCTGTCTTATTATCTTCGCAGTTTACTTCCATATTTATTACTAACTAATTCGCTATCTCGATTTGTTGATCTTTGGCTACAAAATCCGTGAACCACATATCATTGACAGTGAGAATTTCGGTTCCCACAAGGCATGAGTGTTCTGTTGTGATCGTGGAGAGTATTGTGACTGTCGAAAGTTGTGTTTTGGCTTGCTCATAGCAACATTAGCAGTGACTGGAAAAGGCTGCGGTGTTTGGACACTGAGCAAGGCAGCTTCTCGATTGAACAGTTTGTCACGAAGCTCATCGAAAGTTGGAGGTATGTCACGGCCATTGATTTGATCGACTATGCCCCTATAATCATCATCAAGGCCATCAAGAATATATTCAATAATATCTTCATGGTCTAATGGATTACCAAGCAACGCTAATTGATCCGCTTTTGTTTTGACGGTTTGAATGTACTCATCAACAGTTTGTTGGCCTTTGTGAATCTTCTTCAAATTGTCTTTGATTTGTTTGATGTGTCCACGAGATGGTCTCCCATACGTAGATCGCATGATGTTCCACGCCTCAAGAGAGGTTGTCGCCGTGGACACTAATGGCTGAAGAGGCAGAGAGATCGATCCAAGTAGGGCAGAGAAGATGAGCTTATCCTGCCTACACCAAGCTGCATAAGCATGATTCGGTGTAGTAAAATTGTTTACCTGAATCGTTGGTAGCGGAATAGCCTGATCATCGTCAATATACTGCTTGAGGTTGTGTCCATCAAGAAGCAGAGACACTTGAAGGCTCCATGTAATGTAGTTTGTCGTGGTGAGTCTCGTTACCAAGCTCATGTTGACGGGGAGGATTGGATTGTGTGGATCGGTTGGATTGATAATGATCGGAGAAGTGGCTCCACTGAACTCACTTGAGGATGGGGATTTTTTAGCAATGAATTTTTTGTGTTTGTGTTTTTAGGTTTGAGAGATCGATGCTCTTGATAGCATATGAATTCTCAATGTATTAATTATCTATTCATGATGATTACATTGTATTTATACAATGAGATAGTTAAGAGAAGGAGAGATTCTAGGAGTATATACAAGATATTCTAATAGTATATTCTAACTGCTTCATACACAATCCAAACCAACAATAACATAGAAAACATTACTAGAAAGCAATCAATTATAAAAACGCAAACGAAGATGCAAATGTAGAACCAATGCATTGAATTGAAGAATTGTCTTCATGCATTTATGTTCTTCATACACAAAAAGTAGTCAAGGAACCGGTATGCAAACAATATGATGGAAATTAAGATAACATGTTTGCCGATAGCCAATAAAACAAAAGCTATATAAAAAAAATTATAGACCAGAATTGAGGGAAATATACAAGTATTGCTCCTTCGTCCTTGATCATATAGGTTGGACGCCACAACCCATTGAACCAGCCAAACTGATGTACATTTTCTCGAGATGAAACTTGGAAAGATGGAACTTGGCTTAGATCAATGGTCGATTCGGTTTCTTCAAAGGCGATCATGACTTTGTAAGCGTTGTTGTTCTCGATCCAAGTTGTGTATCTATCGTCACTACTCAACTTCAACTCTTTAAACAACAAACAACTAGTCATTTCTTGTCATAACTCAATAACCAGATTTCACCGGAACCACCGAGTTAACAAAGTTAATGTCAATTCCGACATGGTTCTCATTGGTGTCGCCGAGAGATTTTTCCTGAAAGACATCGAATTAGACTGCAACGAGGTGGTCGTTGGGATTACTGTCGTTGTTTTGGTTAGTGGGAACGACAACGAAGGAGAGCCCGTGACCAGGATTAGGGTTTGTGTTGGAGAAAGTGAAAGAAGTTTTGAAGGGGTAAAGTGATGAAGAATTTGGCTTGAAAGTGATTGGGTTTTTGAAAATGGATCTGCCATGAGAGAAAGGGATGTTGTCTCGGCTCAACGCTAGAGCTCCGAACCGGCTCATGCCATCCATGGAATGATATCATATCAGAGTCATTACCAAAATAATTGAATGTGAATCTGTAAGCAGCTGCTACTTGAGAGTTGAAGAAGAAGAAGAAGATAGCTAACAGAGAGCTAAAACAGAGTATTTGCATTTTCTTCTCTCTTTTGGAAGTTGGAAAGTTATGATGAACTCCAAGATGGAAGGACAAGAGACTAATATAGAGAAAGCTACGAGAAAGAAACGTTTTTTCCTTTATGTATAAGGAAAATCAAAAAGGTGTGATAAACAAAGATCTTCTATTTCGGAGTTTTTGAAATTTGAAAATCTTCTCAGACACGATTTTCGAGAGACTTCTTCTGAGTGAGCTTTCTGACGCCGGCGCCACCATATCTTGTATCGCCGTCTCTATCCCTCTACTCATTTACCTCTATTTGCTTCACTCTACCTGCTTCTTTCCCGAGTTAATGCCCTACCGGAGGCGATGAGTTCAGTCAACAGGCGCCTGCTCTCCACTCCTCCATCAAGAATACGCGTGCTTCACTACCGACTGATGTTCAGTTATATCCAGGAAATCTCAAGCTCTTCTTTTCCTTCAAGCACATCGCGAGCTATAACGAGATAGATCTGATTTCTTCAGATTCAACTTCGATTGGTGTGGCTTTGCATCTCAAAAAGTCGTCCTTGATTCTCCGACGGTGTAAGACAAGGGCGTTGCGGCAACGACTCAAAGAAGCTTCAAGCCTCCTTTCTGCGCTTCGTCTCTCGATTGGGAAGCTTTTTGTTGGTTTCTTAACTCTTGAAGGCTTGTATCCCTTTGATAGACTTTATCTAGTTATTCGCCTTACTAAGATGATGTTTATGAAATGATTTTTTTTTTATTAATTAACTCATCACTGTACATCATCCCCTTTATATACAAGTCATATAGTAGCTATCAAATGTAACTAAAAAACTATGTACATGACTAATACTAATACACCCCTTCAAGTCTCTTAATTCAAAGGTCTACGAGAATAGATACTTGAAATAGACATTCGCTGCAACATATGATGAAAGGGTACAAGTTGAAGGGGTTTGGTGAGTATATCAGCATGCTGATTTAAGCTTGAAACATGGAGAACTTTCAAGAAACCATTCTGAATCTGATCGTGTATAGTATGACAATCCACTTTGATATATTTTGTTCGCTCGTGGATTACAGGATTGTTCGCAATATAAATCGCAGATTTACTATCACAAAAGAGTTTGGCATTAGTCTGAACCTGTATTCCCAAATCTGTCAGCAATTGCTGCAACCATATCAACTCACACGTTGCCAAAGCCGTACTGCGATATTCCGCCTTGATGTTACTACGATTTATTGTGTGTTGCTTCTTGGGCTTCAAAGAAATAAGAGAATGACCAAGATAAACATATAGACTGGAAACAGACCGACGATAATCAGGGCATGACGCCTAATCAGCGTCCGAGAAAGCATTCAAGCAAATATCCATCTTTTCAGCATAAATAGGCCCTGTCCAGGGTCAGATTTGATGTACCTCAAGATCTGATATGCTGCTTGGAGATTTAAACCAGTCAGGGCTGACAAATATTGGCTCGGCTTGTGGACAGCGTAAGTAATATCAGGCCTGGTAATGGTTATTTATAACAAACGACCAATCAATTCTCTGTAAGTCGTACCATTCTCCAATGGCTCACCAGAATCTTTGCTTAGATGAACAAGAGGATCCATCAGAACAGAGGATGGTTTACAAACAAGAAGACATGTGTTCTCCAAAAGATCTAAGGCGTATTTACGTTGTGGAACAAAAATTCCAGAAGAGTTCCTAGCTATTTTCAAGCGAAGGAAGAATTTAGGTTCTCCGAAATCTTTAATCTTGAATTCTCTATGCAACGCAACCTTAAATCTTGCAAAGATACCTCATCATTGGCAGCAATTAATATATCATCGACATAGATCAATGCAGCGACAAAGATGTTACCTGATTTTTGTACAAACAAGGTATGATCTACACTTGATTGTACAAAACCATCATGAAGAAGAACTTTAGAAAGACACTTGTACCACTAGCGAGAGGCTTGCTTAAGCCTATAGATAGACTTATGTAAGCGACAAACTGGGTTTGAAGGCAAGATGACACCAGAAGGAGGCGTATAACTTAAAAACTCATGAATATCTCCTCATCAAGCTCACTATGCAAGAAAGCGTTTGATACATCCATTTTTGCTAATTGGCATCCATAAGCTGTTGCTAAAGCCAAAAGAAGTTTCACACTTGTCAACTTTGCCACCGGAGAAAAATTTTCCATGAAATTCACGCCTTCTTATTGTGTGAAACCTTGAGCAACTAAGCGGGTTTTATATCTATCAATAGAACCATCCGCTTTATATTTGATGATGTAAACCCATTTACAACCAACCACGTTCTTACCCTCAGGTAGTGACTCAATGCTCCATGTTATGTTTAGTTCCATAGCCTCAAGTTCCTCTCCTGTAGCACCCCTCCAAACAATAGGTGTGACTGCTAGGCGAAAGGTTTTAGGCTCTGTTTCAATGGTTATAGAGAGAAAAAAAGACTGATAGAAAGAGTTTAAATGAGAGTAATCAAGAACATAAGAAAGAGGGTAAGGTATTTCTGGTGACTCATGAATAAGAGAAGGTATAATAGGAGATACGCGAATAAAAGATGACAAATTTTGAAGATGTGTTGGTATAGAAATTTGTGCTAAAGAACATTGATAGTCAGCTAAATAAGAAGGTACCTTAGCCTTGCGTTTTGACCTGACTATAGACAATGAGGTCTGATCAGCAACATGAGGTACACTCTCATTGAGTGAAGATGGAACAATAGAGGGTATAAATGCAGATGATGATAATGATGATAATGATGCATCAGGCAAAACAAGATGAATAGATGTCGATTGTAATGTTGAAATTGGCAAATCATATGCATGATGTGAAAAATCAAGAACTATGGGAGTAGATAAAGGAAGTATAAAATCTGTAAAACTTAATCAGGTGAAACATATGACTTTTGATCAATGAAAGGGAAAATATTTTCATGAAATATCACATTTCGAGAGATGAATATTTTATTGGACTCCAAGTTAAGTACTTTATATCCTTTATACCCTTTGGTAGGTATGACCACGGTTACGGTTACTACGGTTAAGGTTGATTAACCACCGGTTATGGTTAGAAAAATGTATAACCTTAACCTTAATCATTTAATATACGGTTAAAACGTTAACGGTTCGATACGGTTACGGTTAAACGATTACGATTAGATACGGTTACGATTATCTGATAATTAAGATACGGTTAATAATTTAAATTATTATTTTACTTTTTTATGTTTTTTTTTATAAATGCTTAAAATTAGGCATGTTAAAGGGGTTAAGGTTAAAATTAACAAAATCACACCCAATACTCACGATGCAACTACTTTGAGTAATTTTCTATCTTTTATTTATTTTATTAACTAAAATATTTTGTACAAAGAGGTTAAAAACCATTTATCTACATAAATTTAGATTAGTAAAATAAAGTTTGTGTCATTTAATAATTTTTTTCCTTTTGTTTTTCATCATCTCTATCAACTCACTTTTCTTTTTCATTTTTTTGGATAGTGAACATTTGATAGACAAAATTTGTTGGAAGTTTTTGCTGGATTTTGGATGGGAAAGAGGAAATCTACATCAAATACATTAGAATAGGAGTGAAAGCAATTTACTTTGGAATTTTTCGGCTTTTTAAATGAATAAATTTGAATTTTGATTGCCTTTTAATAAGATGAATAAATATATGATGTATATCCTAATACTAATGAAAGTGATAACCGAACCATGAACTATGAAAATAATGGTATATCGATCAATTTTTATCGATCAATAAGGTTCTTGCATATTGTTATTAATAGAGTCCACGTAAAATATGTGCATATATAGATATAAGATTTTTTTTTAAAAACAGTTACGGTTATAATTTTACGGTTAATCTCATGGTTAACCAACGGTTACGGTTAATTAACGGTTACGGTTAAAAATTCCGTTTAACCATAACTAATATACTTTTACGGTTGACGGTTACAGTTGTAACCGTTTCGTACGGTAACGGTCTGATTACGGTTTAAAAACGTAACGGTTATGGTCCGAAATACGATTACAATTAGATTTTGGTCATGCCTACCCTGTGGGATAACCTAGAAGGACACATAGTTGAGATCTAGGGGTAAACTTGTGTCTATCTTTAGAGAGAGTAGATACATAGCAAAGACAACCGAAACTCCTAAGAAAACTATAATCTGGAATCTTTCCTATTAATACCTCATAAGGTGATTTCTTGTTTAATAGAAGAGATAGTGTACGATTTATAAGAAACAGAGCAGTCTGAACACATTCACTCCAATACGTTAATGGAACGTGCGACTGAAACATTAGTGCTCTAGCAACGTTTAACAAGTGCTGATGTTTACGTTCTATGATAGAATTTTGGTCGGGAGTATATGCACATGAGAAGTAATGTAACATGCCATGATCTTTAAGCAATTGAGTAAATGAAAGTTTTGGAGCATTGTCACTACGAACAACCTTAATAACAGAATTATATTGGGTATGTACATGCTTAATGAATTCAAGAAAAGTCTTTGAAACATCACTTTTATTACGTAGCATATAAATCTATGTAACACGTTTACAATCATCAACAATCGTAAGAAAATATCGATAACCTTCTATAGAATCAACAGAAAAAAGTCCCCAAATGTCTATGTGAACTAAATTAAATGGAGACTTAGACAATCTATTATGAGAAACAAACGGTAATTTCTTTTGTTTTGCAAGTGGACAAACATAACAATGATCTAAGGACTTAGATTTAAACGCAGGAAGTGTATCAGACATGTGAAGTAACTTGGCTGAGGATGGGTGGCCAAGGCGCTGATGCCAGAGGTCTCCATCCAACATCAAGGATCCACAAACATTGACAGAAGCAGGAAAAACATGCAAAGCTGACATATCTAAAACATATAGATTATGCATAACAACTCCTCTACCAATCATCAAGTCCGGAGTATGCGCCTGAAGTACACAATGATCAAAAAAGAAATGAGTTAAATGAGTTGATGATTTATCATGCTGTAACAAACTACTAACACTTAGCAAGTTGAATTTGAATGATGGAACATATAAAACATTATGCAAGATGAGATGTGAAGATAAATGGATAGTGCTTATATGAGTTATCGGTTCTCTAGTGCCATTAGGGAGAGAGACTGTGACACATGTTACTAACCAAACTACATTGAACATAGCCAAGTTAGAACACACATGTCCAGTAGCACCACTATCGATAATCCAACTATCATTGGGAAGATGAGAATATAAAGTGGAAAGACGTTGGAGTCTGAAGGTGAGGACATTATGTTCAAATCGAAGGCTAGAAGATGGAAAGGGAACGAAATAATACCAGAAACTGGGGATTGAGCAGCCATGTAACCATTTTCGGTAATTGAAGCTTGAGGGGTAGATGGAAGATGAACAGGAGGTTCTGTCACTTGAACTTGAGCACTAAGTTTTCGAATGAGAGATTGAACCTGATTAGCAGTAAATTGACTTAGATCTAGAGTAGCAGTGTTAGCCATAGACAATGTTTGTTGTCCCATGTTTCCAACAATCATATTAGCCATATCAGGTGGCTTGGATTGCTGAGGTGATGCAAACACTCTTGGTCCAGTATTATAGTTACCCCTGGGAACAAAGTTCTGCTGAGATTGTTGTGTATGAGATTTCACAGGATCAGAACTAGCATTGTAATACCGATGACCAGGTGGATAACCATAAAGTTTAAAACACTTCTGGATGATATGACCTTGTTTTCCACAATGAGTACAAATCGGTCTTTGTCGTGGTCTGTAGTTAGAGTGAGTCGCATAAACTTGATTATCAGACTTAGAAGACTGATAAGAAGAAGACTAAAGAGAAGCTTGAACATCAAAATGTCCACTACTTTGAAAAATCACATTATCATACTTTGGAGATGGCTTAATTGATTTCTGCCTCTCATCTTGTGTGACCATGTTGAACACTTCTTCAATAGTGGGAATAGGCTTCACCATAAGGATATGTCTCCGTGTAGATTCGTAAGACTCATTAAGGCCCATGAGGAACTTAGTAACACGACTACATTGCTGAAGCATTTCCCAAAGAGCAACTGCATTACACTCACAATGACCACAAGCACAAACTAGGAGAACAACATAATTCTTATACTCCTCTCATATAGCGACTAACTATATGCAATATGCACTAATATCCAATGATCCTTATTGAATAGAACTCAATAGTTGCTCTATTTCATATACACGAGGCACATCAACTTGATTGAATCGTGACATTAGATTGTTCCAGATTGATTCAGCTGTAGACATATAGAGCAAACTTTGAACAATCTTCTTAGGCACAGAATTCATAAGCCAAGTAATGACCATATCATTGCAATGTAACCAAGAACCATAATCTCTATGACCTTGAGTAGGTTTAGGAATCGTACTGTCTATGAATCTGAGTTTGTTATGGATATTGAGAGCCATTCTAATGGATTGACGCCATGAATGAAAGTCCGCACCAGAGTTCAAACGATCGAAGACAAGCACCATTCCAGTGTGGTCCGTGTTGTGGAGGAAGTACGGATTCTCGTACTAATCAGTAGAAACATTAGTCTATTGCGGAATCACTGGAGGTTGAGATTGAGGATTCGATCCCATCTCAATCAATCGCAATGAAGTAAATGAAGAAGAGTGTGCTGGTTAAAGAATGTAAAAGAGAAACAACAACAACAAAGGTCAAAGAAAGAAGATGAAGTTCAGAATCGAAGTAACAATGGTGAAAATCTGGTAAACTACAAGAACAATGAAGCAAATCACAGTCTCTGATATCAGTTCAAGAACAGATAAACTCATGGATTCAGCGGAAGAGAGAATCAAAATTGAAGATTGAGAAGAAGCGATTGAAGATGGAAGAAGAAATCAAAGAGATCTAGGTGAAAATCATTGATCTAGATCATAAATCTGATGAAGAATCGAAGAACCCAGAAGCTCAAAAGAAGAAAGAGAAAGCTAACAAACTTTTTTTAGTAGCTCTGATACCATATTAAGATGATATTTATGAAATGATTTTCTTCATTAATTAACTCATCGTTGCACATCATCCCCTTTATATACAAGCCATATATTAGCTATCAAATGTAACTAACAAACTATGTGCATGACTAACTAATACACCTCCTCCAAAGTTTGCCCACCAGAGACCTGCACACTCACGATGATGGCATCCTCTCCGGAGTTGGGTCATCGGCTGGTAGATATGAATTTTGTATCAGATCTGAGTTGAGCCACCTCCCTGCTCTGGCGGCGCAAATTCTGTTGGAAGAATCGTGTAAGTCTCTCCGGCCTCCACCGTCAACCTCTCGTCGTTGCTCTGCTCATATTCAAACCCGAAGACCTTTTGCCATCGTAGCTATGGCCCTGGTGTTACATCCGATACGCCACATTAGTTGGTGCCGCAGTCGGTCGTGTCCCTCGGAAAGCCTACGTGCTCTGTCGTACTTTACACCTTTTTGGCTCAGTTTTGTCTCCTCTGGCATCCGACCCTCTCTCCTCCGACGAGTATCTCCCGCGTTTACTTCCGTGGACTCCTACAGCCAGTCACCTTCAACTGCTAACACCACCAGATTTAGGAGCGGTTCCGTCGCCGCCATATGACTCATCGACAAAGCAATTTCGGGCTCGGTTGTGAAACTATTAGTTGGGCCCTTTTCTATGGATCTTGTTTTGTATATGGGCATGCTTGCTAAAGCTTATGGTTTAAGCCTACTAGAGAGATACACAAAAATATCTAGGGCAGGGCATTCGGGTACCCGAACGGATTCGGGTCGGGTGTTTTTTTGTTTTCGGTTCGGATTCGGTTCGGGTAGACGCGGATTTGGGTAATTTCGGATCGAGTATTCAGGTTCGGGCGTTTCGGGTTTTTTCAGGTACTTCGGGTATTTCGAGTTTTTTTTTTCCGGATTTTTCGGGTTTTATTAGATATTTAGGGTATTTTACGGATATTTTGGAGTATTTTATAGGATCTTTTGGGTATTTTTCGGGTATTTGGATATCTTTAGGTACTTATTGGGTTTCAGATTCAGGTTCGGGTTATTCTAGCTTTTCGGGTTTCTCGGGTTTTTCGGGTACCCGTTCGGGTTCGGGTATTACCCGTAACCCGAAATACTTAGACTCAAGACTCGTTCGGGTATTTTTTTGGTTTGGGATCGGGTTCGATTCGCGTATTTCGGGTTCGGGTTCGGTTCGAGTTTCAAGTAAAATGCCCAGCCCTAAACATATCTTTATCTATGTACTTCGAACCCCCTAGTCTAATGCCGATGAGGATTATATTTGAAGATTTAATTTCTTCCGTTAACCGGTTGGCATACTTAATTTCAAAGCCGTCATTAGTGATTGTTTGGGAAATATATTCCTCCATAGTGGAGAGGCTTTTAATACTTTTTACATCAGCCGCAAAGGATAGGTCTCTCTATCGAGATCTTTGAGAAAATCTGACAGTTCTCAGTGAATTCAAAACTCCGGTTAAGTGGTATGGCCATGATGTATTTTCAACTTTCCATGTTTAAATCCTTCTTTCTAGAGGCTTATCCCGATAAATTAATCACTGTCATCGTAATGTATTCAAGGGTAATTAACAAAAGTCTCAAAGGCCATAGTTGCCAATTTCTCGTCGGAAATAGATGCATTTCTTTCGTCGGTACTTTTCATGGTGCGTTTATATACCGAGTCGACAAGTGTTTATCCAAAGGCCATATATACCATTCTCTAGCCGACCATAAATGTCATTCGCTCATTGGTGCTCTTCACGATATGTTTATATACCGAGCCGAAAAGTGCTTTCTTGAAGATCATAGGTGTCATTCCCTAGACGTGAATGTTAATGATATAAGAGCACCCGCATTGAGAGTTCAATGCGGGGTTCACACACAAATCAAGAAAAAAAATCCAAAACCCGAGGAACCCGAGCTCTCTCGAGCTCCTCCGAGTGAACCCGAATCATAAGGGGTTCGCCACATGGCGACACCCCATTGGTCCGATTTTATTTTATTTTATTTTATTTTAAAAAACGAAAAAAAAATTAAAAAAACAATTTTTTTTTTGGTGAACCCCCCATGAATTCACCAATGAAGATGCTCTAACAACCTCCACGTTGGAGAGTATCTCTACTAGTTATGAGGAGTTTTTTTTCCCTTAAATCTGAGGCATGTTCAATTTCCTTCATAATGGACTGTATTTTCAAGACAAGACCTTCAAATTTATTAATATCTATTAGTTCGGCCAGTTTCATCGTGAATAAAAATGTCGAGCTACTCGTCCGTATATATTTTCGATTCTCTGGAGCCTTCAAGACAAAAAAAAAATAGAAGGATGCTCTTTTCTAATCCTCTCGTCTTTCTGAGACTATCTCCCTCATCCTTGATATCGTTTCGCGCTGGACTTCCTCTTGGAATCTTCCTAAGCCTGACATAGATGATACTCAAGGGATTTTGGCCGCGAGAGTTCTCTTTCGTCCTGTCCGTGACCACCCTTTTTAGGGACATAGTACTTATGCACTTTCGGCGCAATCATGGAGTTTCATAACCACATAGACCTTCGTGTCTCATCCGTGGAATTGATGTCCTTATTGGTTGGCAAGAAACTTTCGACTATTTTCCTGCAATATTGATGGAGTATTTGAATGTTCATCTTTATTTTTCTCAATGAATGTACCTTTTATTCCTCACGCTTATTGTCTTAATTGTAAGTCAATAGCACCCTTTGGTTTACTTGTAAGTCAATGAATGGTTCATGGGCTATTTGGTCTCTCCCTAGCGGAGATTTTTGTACCGCTTGCTTAATGAAAAGGATTTTCAGCAATGTTCAAGAAAGCGCTAGACGTTAAGCGGGCGGTGTTCTAACGCCTAACGCCTAGAAGGATTAATCAAGATCTAGGCGATTTTTAGACGGTTTAGATGTTTACATAATAAATATATATATTTAATATATAATATATTACAAGATATAATATATAGTTCATAATATGTTTTAGACCATAAACACCTATTGAAAAACTCAAAAATATTAAATTATGAATGAAAATTAGCTAAAATATGAGTTTTATACATAAAAATTTTATTAATCATATATTTATGAAACTAAAATCTATAATTAGGTTATATGCAAAAAAAAATTTTAATTAACTTGTATTTTCGTAGGTCCACCTAGGTCCGTCTAGATTCGTCTATAACCACTTAAACTCGCATAATAATATTGACTGAAAATCTATCTTTTTTTTGGAGTTGAAAAAAAAAGAGCAAAAATGTCTAATTGCAGCGCTTAGAAAGTAATCGCGGCAGACTATGGACCTAGACCTCTTTTTAGAACACTGGTTTTCGGTGGAAAGGAAATGTATAATTGAAAATCATCTGTTTTACGGATTTACCAAAAAAGAATTAGAAGAGGCATACTACGTGAACCAAATCAAGAAGTAGAACGTGACAAGATTTGATGCTTTTTGATATGTAATCTTGAAAGAGATAAAAATTACATTATTTTTTACACAAATTATGCAGCTTGGTTTGATCGTGTGATATTAGTCTCTCGATGAGTCGACGGCTAAGAAACAGAGGAGGGGTTGATTGAAACTTGTTGACTTGATGCATCTTCTTCAGCTTCAAGTTTCTTAACTCGAGCTTTATCGATTCTTGCTCTTCTCACAGCTTCTTGGATATGGCGCTCATGATCTTTTAACACTTGATCCATGTTTCCTGCTGGAACCACCAGTGGTCCTGAATAATGAATCTTATGCCCTTTCGATCCATAACCTAACTGCAAACCGTAAAACAAGAAAAAGCAATTTCTCAAAAACTAGTAACATAGGCAGTTTCTAAAAAATAGCTAGTCGGCTGTTTAGAGTACTTACGAGAATTGGGTCTTTCTTGTTGCTTCTACCATTCTCCTCGTGGTTCGTTTCTTCAGAGACTTCTTTGAAGGAACCAGGAAGCCGACTCATTCCTCTGAAAGTCTCTTGTTGCGATGCACCTGTTCTTGTTGTAGCAAAATCCGGCATCGCTGAGTAATCACCAGCTACGGATGGAGCCTTCTGAGAATCTTGGTAATTCCTTCTACCCTTTGTGGAAGCAGATCTACGTGATAGAGGACCGGAATGTGAAGCTCTCTTGTGAGGAATGATAATGTTTCCGTGAGATTCTCTATTTGCTTCAAGTGCTTTTGATGATTGCCTTGGTGGTTCGATTGGGAAACCAGATGCAACTTCTTCCGGATGTGGATTAAACTTCTCGCTTCGACTTTTGTTAGCCTGGCTATGTCTTTTCTGCAAAGACGTTAATGCGAGAGAGGGTCAAAAACATTGAATAAATAGCAAGAAACTTTAACATCAACAGATATAATGAGCTCTTATCCGGCATTTTTTTAACCTGCATTGATGCAACAAGCTCTGCATTTGCGTCAGGTGCTGGGATGGCTCGAGATTCCTTAGTTCCTCTCCTTTCTTGGTGTCTTTGGTCCTTGTTTCCTCCACTCTGTCTGTAAACACAAAAGAAAAAGATTTTTTCTATTAAAGATTCACGCTTTCTTAAGAGTGCTTTCTTAAGAGGGCACACCTTCTAGATTCCTCATCCCGCATCCTTGCGTCGAGCTCTTTGCTGGGAGGATATTTAGGCAAGCTTGAAGGATCACATGGAAGAGGTCTTGTGGAAAAGAACTGAAAAATAAAAATGATAATTTGAGTTACAAAAGCATCAACCAGCAGTTTATGCATATGGTAATTATACAGAAAGCATTTATTGCCTGAGAAATGGCATACCTCACTCTGGAGAGCTGAGATGGCAGTTCCACGGTCGTCTGGATCGACTGAAAGCAAAGTTTCAAGAAGAGCTAAAGCTGGCTGAGGAAATTCCTTGAATGTTTCATCCACTACGCGTTTGTAAGGCTGTGTGGGCTTGAAAATTGTTGCATGAGGCAATCTCGACTTGACCCAATAGTCCTCGGAAGGTGAACCGCATAGTTTGAAAATCTTGTGCAACTGTTCCACCTGTAACACCATAAACACTACCAGGGTCATCTCAAAAGAAATCAAACGGGTCTCACCGAAAAGTAAAAGCAAACGTTTAAAAAGATTCAAACAAAAACTGCAAATCTACCTCAGTTCTACCAGGCATAATAGGCTTGCCTGCATATAGTTCAGCAAGAATGCAACCTGTACTCCACAAATCAACTGCTGCTCCATAGCGAGTTGCTCCGAGCAAGAGCTCTGGTGGGCGGTACCAAAGAGTAACCACGCGACTGGTCAATGGCTGAGTTTGATGAGGATCAAAGAAACTAGCTAAGCCAAAATCAGCAATCTTAAGAACTCCGCTATTATCTATAAGAAGGTTTGAGCCTTTCATGTCCCGGTGAAGTACACCACGACTGTGACAATGGTCTAGTCCATGTAATAGTTGCTGCAGGTAACATTTAACCTAAACAAGGACAAAGAGAAAAAACAAAAGTCCAGCTACAGAGAATTGTACTAAAAATAGCTACTACGTAAGAAGATGTTGAATAGACACAAAAAGTACCTGTGACTCTGAAAATTTAATAGCGGGATGCGATGCTAGTCCAGCTAGATCATGTTCCATATATTCGAAAACAAGATATAAGCTGCAAGACATTCTTGATGTCACTAAGCCTTCTAACTTTATGATATTAGGATGATCCAGGCGGCGCAATATCTGGATTTCTCTTGCCATAAAACGCACACTCTCTGGCTCCAAGTTATCGAACCTAACTTTCTTCAAAGCCACAATTTTCTTTTGATCCAGGTCACGAGCCCTATATACACTACTATAAGTACCCTGACCAATCTGCAAAAAGCAAGTAAAAACCACTGCATCACAGATCTTTCTTTCCTCACAGCTACACACACTTTTCAGGTCATGCAAAAGTTTCGAAAGCTAGTTAAGTGCAAAATCAAGTTTCCGTAACATAAAAGGCTACACCTAAATACGGAAACATGCCAATTATGAGTAAGTCATGCAAATTTGGAAAAGCATTATCCAAAAGAAGATTACTTTGTCCAACTTCTCGAAAGAGTCCGCACGCCGTGGAACCCATCCTTTAATAGCTTCTCCAGCTACAGAAGCCAACCATGGAGGCCAACCAGCTGCTAAATACTCTCCTTCAGTTGCTTTTGCTATATTGTTAATACCCATCACAAGATGCGAAGTTGCAACAGCATTCTCTGACTTCTTCCTCTCTCTTCCACTCAAACTATCCCCACGCATTGAAACATTGGCTTGCTTATTACTCAACATTGGTCTTACACTAACAACATCAGACCGTTCCTTAGTCCTAGGAGACTCTTCTCTTCTAGAAGAAGCAACCTGTCTTGAAACTCTAAACTCAGAAGAGGATTTGCTTGAGAAACGCTCTTTAGGACTATCTTTGCTATCTTCGATAGCAGAGGGCTTGCACCAAACACAACCCATCGCACTATTTACCCAAAAAACTTTATCAAACTAGAACCAAAAAATCTCCTTTAAAGTTTGATTCATCTTGTTCCAAATGAACAAACAAACCCTAAGAATAGGAGAACGACTTTCCTCAAATCTGCAATGTGCCCAAATCAAGAAGACAGTTCGGGCATAGAGAGGGGCAAAAAAAAACCCAGGATTCTTCAAGAACCCAGAACTTTTATGCATAAAGGAAGTACCTTTTCAAGAGATTGTTGAGAGAAAGACAGAACTATAATACCAGAAGCAAAATGTAAAATTGAGAAACTTGCAGGAAGAAAGAATCATAAACAAGGGGGGAAAATGGAGCTTCCGTGAAAAATATACGAAGAGAAACGACTTGAAATCAAAAGGGTTTAACAGTGGCCTGCTGGAGAGAAAGAGAAAAAGATGGATCTAGAGTGGAGAGATTTTCAGAGACGCATGTGTGTGTTTGGAGCAGAAGCTGAATTAAAAAGTTTGTCAAGAAAAAAGGAAATTCCAAAAAGAAACATTATAGAGAAATTTTTTATAAACAAATACTAAATACGTTCGGTAAAGGAAAAAAAGTTCACTTTTTAAAATTTTTATCAATAGTCAAGTTAATAGTAACAACTAAGTTATATCTAATTTTTGAGAAATAGTAATGAATAACTATTAATTAAATTTTTTATCTTTAAAAAATGTAATTTTACTTCTTATCCATATTTCTTCTTACAAGTGGGTTAATTAAAATTTCCTGATTATATTTTTTATTTTTAAAAATTTTAATTAATAAAAGAGGTATGGTTATTCACATAATTCATCCTTAATTTTTTTTTGGTGGGAAATGATAATGGAAGCTGGACAATGCGAAAGAGTCAAAATCACGCGCTCTAAAATTTAGAGTCTTTAAATATCAGAATTAACCGAAACTAATCAAATACTTGTTCTCCTCTTTTCCAACTCTTTTGCGTTGACTAGAGAGAATAAATTTCATCAAAACGTGATGATTAACCTAATAAACAGACGGTGGTACCCTATAGTTAGGGCTGGTTCCTACTGAATTGGACTATATATTAGTTTTGACTCCCAGAATTTATTAGGTTAATATGTGTAAATCAAATACTTTTTAAATGTTTTTTTAAAAAACTATGTAAAGAAAATTAGTATTCAAAATTAGAAAAGTTTATAACTCCAAGGATCTCTAGATCGACCATCATTCATAATGCTATTATAACACTTTATAATAGGGTCATTTATATCTTTTCAAAAGGAGGATAAATTCTTTTTTTTTTCAGCTCATAAGTCATAAGGATAGATTTACAAGTTAGAAGACCAAACTTTAAACTTTCTAAAGATTATTTTAGAGAAAAGAAACATACAATATAATGTATAAAATCCACAAAAGTTAAAACACATTTTCTTTTCCAATAAAAGAATATAGATATCTCACATGCAGAAATCAAAATATAAAATCTAGAAAACCATCAAATTGAACTATATATTTCCATGCCATATTTGATCTAATTGGTAATTTTATTATCATAATAGTTTCTATCTGTCTATATTTATCTCTTTTTTGTGCAATCGTTATTTATATATTCAAAACAAAATGTTGAGTAATTGTATAGTGCGCGTACCTTCACGTACTTGCGACGAGAATGTCGAAATTTCTATGGGTGTAACCTCCAAAACCATTTCGTTTCCGCTTCTATTTTTCCGTTAATAATCTATATTTTATTACTAATTTAGTACCATATTCCATGCACTAATGATGTTGAGATAAATCTCAATACACGGACGCTTTTTCTTATTATCTCTAATACATGGCGTTAGGTGTTTCGATTCCATTCGGTTCCACTTTTGGTTTTTCGTTTTTTTAAAATTGGAACCATTCAGTTTTTAAAATATTTTGGTTTAATTTCGTAAAATATTTCGGCTCGATTTCAGTTTGGTTCGGATTTGGTTCAGTTTAAATTAAGTAGTCATTCGAATATCACTGTTCGGATATTTTTAAGTTTCTTTTTGTTACTTTTGAGTATTCTCATATACTTTTAGGTATTTAAGAAATTTCTAAATACTTTAGATTCTTTCGATTTTTTTTTGTTATCCATTCGGTTTCGGTTCGATTTCCAAAAATTAGTACCATTCAATTATTTTCTAATTCGGATTCCGATCTGATTATTATTCCCACCTTATTATCCCCAATGGTAAAGTTATTATACAGTTTTTCTTTTGGGTAAACATAGCAAAAGAAATACAATTTTAGTCCCACGTGATTTCTTTTTTGGGTCAAATTAGGTGAATAACCATTTGAAGTAGAACAATTAATTTTTAAGAGTGAAAAATAATAAGAAAGTAATAGGTGAATTTACAAAAATAAATCCTCTAGTCTATAAGAGAAAAAAAGAAAAAAATAGAGACAGAAAAGTAATTTGAATTGAATGGATGATGAAGTACGGTGGAAATAGTTGGGCTTTTAGCTTAGCTCTTCCATGTCGTAGCTCAAAAACCTTTGATTTCATCTCCACCGCGTATGAAACTTTCCAATTCTGTTGGGTTGAGTCTCTCTCTTGGGTCTCCTCTGAAGATATATGGTGACTCTGACGAGATGCTCTGACATCACCGAGCACTTTTATGAGCCAAGCTTCCACTATAACTCCGATTTATCTCAACTCACTTCTTCGACGAACGATGACGACAGCTTCAAAGTTCATATCAGATTCTCTACGAAGTATGCGACTTTTTCGGTTCTGGTTATCCGGAAGAACATTTCTTCTCCATTTCAGTGGTGGTTACTGCCGGAGATTCTTTGTCACAGTCGAAGTATTTGAGCTTTCTATTGTGTTCTTGTAACCAATGTGTAAGATTTGATGTTTTGCTCAGATGGAGTCTGAAGATAATGTGATTCACTCAACGGAAAAATCTTAACTCAACTCATCCTTACGAAAACCACCGTGCAGCATCGCCGCTATCACTGAACATATCTTATTACCTTCAGTACGATGCTTGTTTCTATTGGGTTATCGTTCTACAGCTCTCTCTAGGAGATCACCGTCAACTTCCTTTAACTAAGTACATCAGAAATTATTCAACTCATGTGGGATTAGGCTACAGATTTTGTGCTCAAAGTTTCAGTTATGTAAAAAATCTATTTGGCTTCTCTGCGTTTTAACATTCTTTGTCTTGTTGATTGGTTACAACGGGCTTCTTTGGTGAATAAATGTTTGCATTTCAGTTCGAACTCGACCTTCTGCACCGATGCTCACACATTCACTAACCACTCATAAACATTGAGTAAACCAAACGAGCAAGTGAGTCACTCCATCAGCTTCGTAAGTTAATGGTCCGTTGGTGTACATTTCGTTTCAGAATATACTTCGATTTCGAATATATTATTCAGTAAAGTGTGCAGCCTATTAGAGTCTTCCTTGGTGAAGATGTCTATACCAATTTCCTTCCGCCTAGGTCGGGAGAGATCTTTTTCACCATCTTTCGTTCAGAAGAGAATTTCACCTCCATCATCGTTGCTTTCGCGTAGAAGCAAAGCTAGTTTCTTAGACTTTTTCTTCATGGAAAAATCTATCCAAATTTTCTCATTTTGAGGTCATGAGAGATATTTTTTTACCATCCTCCTTCTTGAAGGAGAGAACCTTTACACCAAATTTCCTATTTACGAGAGGATTCTTTCTTATGGTTTTCAAAACTGAAGAGGAATGTAAATTTCTTAACTGTTTGTTATCTTGCGTAAAGGGCTATACAGACCCGATAGATGCGACGAGATTCATTCTAATGAGATCGAGGTTATGGAGCGTTGGTCAAAGTCACAACATACATTGACTAATCTCAAGATGGAAGAAGTTGAAGGGAGGTTTGTTTTCTCCTTGAATTTACCCGCTTGGGACACTTTGGTTAACTCTTCCGATGTGTTTTCAAACTTCTTTAAGTTTGTGAACTTATCTATCCTTTACATTATTTTCTTTGTTCTTGAATTAGTACATCGAATAGTCGGTGTCGGGCCCAAATATCACCCCCCTTCAAAGCCCAGTAAAAACATTGAAGTTTAGAAAATATGTTGTTGAAGCCCATGTACCTGAGGTCCACGTACCTGAGGTCCACATACCTGAGGTCCAAATGGCTCTGGATACCTCAGTAGCCGAGTAAAAAGACCCAGGTATCTAAGGTCCAGGTACCTGAGACCCAAGTATCTGAGGTCCAGACGGCTCTGGATACCTCAGCAATCGAGTCAAAGATAATGTTTGTTGGAGATGCTGAGACTTCTGGAGGCAGTTGTGTGAGAGAGATTTCAGGAGCATACTCCCGAGATTTCAGAAGCATACTCCCGAGTTTTCAAGAGCAGATCTCGGAGGTACCGAGTGGTGGAACAACTTCAGCTATTTGCTATATAAGAAGAAGATCAAGAAACGTGGAGGTATTTTCAGCCATATTCAGAAAGTTACAATTAAATACTCAATTTTCTTTTGTAACAAATATCATAAAAATCATCATTTACGTATTCACTTCTCTTGTTATCATCAATATTTTTTTATAATTATCAAGATCATCAATCAATCATTTTATCCATCTATAACTTTTATGAGATTATTCCACGTATACCTAGAACACATATTTTTTACTTTCATCTTTTTGTAATCAATATTTTCACCATCATTATTTTCATTCAATTCTCTTGTAATACTTAATAAAAATCAACCCAAATCTTCAATTAATCCATCAATAGTTCTTACAGGATTCGCCCACGTATCTTTTTTCTCATCTCAACACTCATACAAATTCAAGTTTGGATTTTGGTATCCACATTTTTGCATCGTATAAGGGGAATAAGTCATTAAATCCCTCACTCCGAAGATAACGATGGATCCCGTCGTTCAATATTTGGATTGACCTGAATTTGCGTCTCTGACGTCGAGCCTTGGTTAACTGAATGCTGGCAGCTCTGGTCTTCCGATACTTAAGTCACTTCGTACTGAAACCCAGAACGAGTGTCGACTCTCAGAAGAGACTCAAACATATCTCAAAGATCCAAACATGCTTTTTCAGACGCCTATCGACAATACGGGCGAGAGATCCCTGATTTCCATAGAACATGAACGATAAGTACCTGCGATACCTCGACCCGTGGTCTCAGCCTCAGATCAGGTCTCGACCCAGCATTCGGAGATCCGCCAGATGATATTGCTCATGGTAAATAAGACTATGGATATTGAGTGGTTGGTTCACCAACTCGCATCCAAACAAGAGAAACATGATTAGCGAATCGAAGAGGTAAAGAGGTCTCTGGTTCCTTTGACGAGACATCCGCAACGCTGAGGCTCAGGTGTCACCGTCGGTGATGTCACAATTGATCCCTTTTTCCTCGTGGTCGCCTGAACTTCTCACATGTCTACATGACACCTGGAAATCAAGAACCCTCATTCGAGATCTCAGTTTCAAGAGATACCCACACATTCGTTTTCTCAAGGGCCACCCAACCTTGCACCTCGTAACAACCCAGTTTCTCCTCAACCAGAGGAATCTGGGGCTAACGCCGCACTCCAGAGGCTGAACCAACGCCGCACTCCAGAGGCTGAACGCCTAGGTCCATAAGGCCACGAGTTCAGCCAAAGAAATCAAAAGTATAATCAGGGAGACCCGAGGAAATACATTCACTAATCGAATTGCGAACTCATACATCACAGATACGAGAAAGATTCGTATTCCCAAATATGATGGGACTCCGATCCCAAAGTTCATTTGAGAGTCTTCAGGGTCGCTATTGTCAAAGCTCACTTCACATGTGAGGAATGTGAAGCAGGTTACTGAGGAGCATTCGTCGAAAACCTAACAGGTGCAGCCCTTGAGTGGTACTCAGGGATCAAACCTAACTCGATTGACAGCTTCGAACAGTTTACCAACACTTTCATAAAGTAGTACTCGACCCATATCAAAAAGCAGGCCTTCGAGGCAGACCTATGGAAAATTAGACAATGAGTTGGTGACACGCTCAAAGTTTACATCGATAAATTCAAAAAAGTGAGAACCAAACTCTCAACCCCCTAATGATCATGTAGCTATCGAGGCTCTTCGCAGAGGTCTCTAGTATCGATTAGAGTTCTGGGCCAAACTAACAATCAATCTCCTACAATCGACGATGCACTCCACAGGGTATCCCGATTAATCACCTTGGAAGAGGAAACAATTGTCTTAGATAAAATCCACAATGAAAATCAGAACCCTGCATAGGCTGAACCTCAAGATTCTAAGGCACCTGAGCAAACGGGCGGAACCCCTAGACTAAATCGTACGATGAGAACAAACTTTGTTCCTATCACCAAAGGAAGGGTCATTATACAGAAGAATGTTGGGACCTGCAACGTCAACTAGCCGCGAAATTCGCTGCTAGGGAACTGAAAGACATGAAGCTCAGTAAACCAGCTCTCTTCCAAAAAGGAGTTTCCTCCTCAAGGGAATCCTCACCTCCAAAGCAAGATAGGTCCCCCGAAAAGGAGATTGACTCTCCACCTCCGAATCCCAAAAAGACACCTCTGAATCCCAAAAAGAGAATTAACTTGATCTTTGGAGAACTCTCCCCTGGTGGGAATCTCGTCGTGCATGTTACGCCACCCCTAGGAGAGCCACAGAGGATGCTCCCTTTTCTCTAGCCTACGGGATGGAGGCGGTTTTCCCTGTCGAAGTCTCAGTCGAAAGCCTCCCGCAAACCTATGCGCTTCAAATCAAGAAGTTAATGACCAACTGTTACTTGACAACCTCGACTTAATCGAGGAGAGTCGAGAACAAGCACTGGCCCGTATCCAAAATTATCAGCAATCACTTTCACAATACTACAGCTCCAACGCCAAATCAAGGAGATTTATAGTAGGCAACCTCGTACTACGAAAAGTGTACGAAAACACTAAAGTGCAAGGCGTTAGGGAATTACTCACCAACTGGGAAGGTCTGCATCGAATCATCCGCATCGTACGTCCCGACGTCTATAAACTCGTAAAGGTACGAACCGGAGTACCGGTAATACGATCATGGAGTACCATGAACCTTAAAAAGTATTACCACTAAATACTCTCCCAAAATCGAACTATGTTAGTCTTGATCCCTTGATAGGGTACGTAGGTAGCTCATCATAATGAGTTTAACCCCATCTCATAAATCACTTTGTATGTCATTCAGAAGATGCACACGTCTGAATGAACAACCAAAGGCCAAGGAACTTCGCCATCGAGAAATCAAAAACTAAGAGACATCACTTACTTTAGAAGATTTCATGATGTTAAAACATCTATTTTGGTTCCTAGAGACCTGATACTTAATCATAGGTCCCTAGTGACATGACGCTTAATCTTAGGTCTTAAAATCCTATCATATATTCTAGGTTCCTAGAAACATGGCACTTAGTCAAAGGTCTTAAATCTTACCATCTAATTTAGGATCCCAAAAACCTGATATTTAAAGGTCTGAAGAGACCTAACATCTAATTCAGTTTCCCATAAACCTGACATTTAAAGGTCCGGAGAGACCTAACATCTAATCTAAGTTTCCAAAAACTTGACATTTAAAGGTCCATATAGACTTACCATCTAATCCAGGTTCTCAAAAACCTCATATTTAAGGTCTTCAAATCCTTACAACTAATTCAGGTTCCTGAAAACCTGATATTAAGGTCTTAAAATCCTTGCATCTGATTCAGGTTCCCGAAAACTTGATACTTAAGGTATTAAAGTCCTTACAACTTATTCAGGTTCCCAAAAACCTGACATATAATTAAAGTTCTTAAAATTCTATCACTTAAGTACATGTTCTCAGAAGCCTGGTACTTTAAAGGTCTTCAAATCCTATCACTTAAATACAGCTTCCCAGAAGCCTGATACTTCAAAGGTCTTAAAATCCTACTATCTATTTCAGGTTCCCAGAAACCTGACATATTATAGGTCTTAAAATCCTACTATCTATTTCAGGTTCTCATAAACCTGGCGAATCAGAAGTCTTAAAACCCTACTATCTATTTCAGGTTCCTAGAAATCTCATGCTTAAAGGTTTCCAGAAACCTGGAAAATTAAACGTCTTAAAATTCTATCGTGAAAATCCAGGTTCCTAGAAACCTAACGCTCAAGGTCTTAAAATCCTAACAATTGATTCAAATTTCCATAAACCTGACGCTTATGGTCTTAAAAACCTTTAGTCTATTCCAGGTCCAAAGAGACCTAACACTCGAATAAAGGCAAACCTGAACCACCCGAGGCAAAAGTACAAAGGAACTAAACTCCTTCGACTTAAATAGCTCGCTGAGTAACTACTTAATTGAGTAATTCTTAAGTAGTCCCATGCAAACATATAAGTCATGGGAGCAGATAAAGGTCAATAACCAGGACTTGATTCGCATTCAAGACCTCAAAATCTCGTTCAGGATGATGGAGGATAATTTTCGGGCCCAAATATCATCCCTTCAAGGCCCAGTAAAAACATTGAAGTCCATAAAATATGTTGTTGAAGCCCAGGTACCTGAAGTCCGAGTACCTGAAGTCCAGGTACCTGAAACTCAGGTATCTGAGGTCCATACGGCTATGGATACCTCAGCAGCCGAGTCAAAATACCCAGGTACCTGAGGTCCAGGTACCTGAGACCCAGGTATCTGAGGTCCAGACGGCTCTGGATACCTCAGTAGCCGAGTCAAATATACTGTTGTTGGAGATGCCGAGATTTCTTGAGGCAGTTGCACGAGAGAGATTACAGGAGCAGTCTCCCGAGATTTCAGGAGCATATCTCGGAGGTACCGGGTGGTGGAACAGGTTCAACTAGAGATGTTAAAATGGATTACCCGACCCCATTTAGACTCATCCCATTTACACACATCCCCGTTTAGACCATGCTCATTAAGATCCATTTAGTTTTAAGGTCTATTAGGGTTTGCCCATTTACACCCATATATATTACACGTACCCATTTGAACCCTTTTAAACCCACTTAACTCATATAAGCTTTATATAATTTAATAATATTTATTTAATTTATTTTGTTCTCGTCTATTATACATATGATTCCGTATTTTCCGCTTATAACGCGATTATGCGTCTATCCGACCAAAACTTAATTTCACATTTTTCGTTAAAAACGAATTTTACTTTTTCCACCATAAATGTGATTTCCCTGTTTTTCCGCCAAAAACGCAATTTCCGTGTTTTCAACATAAAACACGATTTTGCATTTTCCCCGACAAAAGTGCAATTATGCGTTTTCCCGCCAAAAACGCGATTATGTGTTTTCCCGCCAAAACGCGATTTTGCGTTTTCCCACCAAAAACGTGATTCTGCGTTTTCCTGCCAAAAACATGATTCTGCGTTTTTCGCCATAAACGTGATTCCGCGTTTTATCCGCCAAAAACGTGATTCCGTATTTTTCCACAAAAATATGATTTCGAATTTTCCCGCCAAAAACGTGATTCAACGTTTTTTGAAAAATGCGATTCCGTCTTTTCTTGCAAAAAACGTGATTTCTTGTTTTTCCAAAAGAATTGTTTATTGTCAAAGAAGTTTTCTCTATAACTTTTTTTTCTTCGTAAAACGAATGTGTTTCAGAAAGAAAATATAAAAATTTATAGTTTTGTTTATATTTGGCTTTTCTAGACATTTTTAAATATTAAATAAATATATATGAGTTTAATAAGATACTCGTCTATTAATGTTGAAAACCCTTTTAATAAACTGGTTTTAAAGGGTTAACCCATTTAAACCCTTTTAATAAATGGGTACACACAGACATTTAAAAATCAGTAAAAACCCTTTTAAGCCCACAAACTAATACCCATATTAACATCTTTAACTTCAGTCATTTGCTATATAAGAAGAAAATCCAGAAACGTGAAGGTCTCTTCAGCCATATTTAGAAAATTACACTTAAACACTCAATTCTCTTTTGTAGCAAATACGTAAAGATCATCACTTACTTATTCACTCTCTTGTAATCATCAATATCTTTTCTAATCATCAAGATCATCAATCGATCATTTTATCCATCTATAGTTCTTACGGGATTCTCTCACATATAACTAGAACACATATTTTTACTTTCATCTTTTTGTAATCAATATTATTACCATCATTCTTTTCATTCAATTCTCTTCTAATACTTAATCAAAATCAATCCAAATCTTCGATTAGTCCGTCAATAGTTCTTACGGGGTTCGCCCATGTATCTTTTTTCTCATATCAACACTCATACAAATTCAAGTGCGGGTTTTGATATCCACGGTCGGTGTTACTTTTATTTTTGTAACCGCTTAAAATTATGAATGAAGAAATGATTGATAAAAAAAAAGAATCGAATGGATATGAGAATTAAATAATGTCTTTTAGTTAAGTTTATTGTTTATTGCTTTATTGAAAGCTTTATCAATTTCTATCATTAAAATAAAACACAACAATTGTATGATTGGTCAACTAATTGTAGATTACACGTAATCTACGCAAAAAAGTATTATGCATACAATCAGTGCTCCCTTACCTGAAAAAAAAGGATTAACACCTTTTCGAACGATTTTATATAGCAAGAACATTTTTAAAAAAAATCTGAGCAGCTGTATGAAAAAACTTATCAATTTGATATTAAAGAAGCAAATTTTTAAACAATTTATAGACAAAATTAATCAGCAGCAGTGTTCATTTGCCAAATAATTGGAGAAGAGGTTTTTGCACTTTGCATTAGTACAACAGACTTGTCTTTTCCATATTAGACAATTAAACAAATTTGGGCCAGTTGGCTTATAGAATATATACTATGAATTTCGGAACAATCACATGTATTTTTTTTCAGAGAACGGCTATAATATATATGTACTGCATATTATCAATTCATTTGTCACCCACAAATAATATTATTTTTTGTTTGATAACTCAGCGTAAATCTTCCGAAGGAAATGCAGCCCACGATAGACTTTTTTTCCGGGTATTCAAACGGGTTGAAAACAATGACTTATGTCTGTGTAGGTGTCCATGAAACAACAGGTGATCGAACTCGTAACGTGTTACCGTCATGAGCCTGTTTTCTTACCACTCCACCACAATGTGAGATATTATTCGCCAGCCACGAATGCTATCATTATACAAAAGACTTTTTGTATTTTTACTAAATCATATGTTTTGTGTGTTTGTTCTATTTTCAAAATAGTATAACCTATACAAATCTGGTTCTCCCTCAACGACCGAGAAAACCTTCGACTATGGCCTTTTCCTTCTTCTATGGGCTTCATCTTATGAGCTAATTCTAATCCTTGGTTCTTTTGGAAATATAGTGGGCCTTTGTTTGTATAGTATGCTTTTGTAAAACGATTCAATAAATTAGTAACCTTTTCTTTTTCTTTTATTGGTAAACAACAATAGTTAGTTCTTCGGTCTTTTAAATCGATTGCATCAAATCAATACTATAAAACGCCTTTCTTCGGATTGACAATTCAACATTTTTATTCTTTAATATATCGTCACCTCATCGACAAAAGCCAATCAAAATAAAACAATTATTTTCCTTTTTTTATCAAAATAAAAACAATTATTTTCTCTTTTCCATCTCTTGAATCAATTTTCAATCTCTCGAAGCAAATCACACAAATTCGGAAATGAAAATAGAAAAATGAGAGACAGAGGTAGAGGAAATTTACAAGGATCCTTGATGGTAGATATCGATAGAAACAAAGCCAGGTTTGGCACAAGATTTAAGCCTATTAAGAGTAGCTTTCTTGTGAACCACCATGAACGGAACTTCCGAGGTCACAAATGAAGCGGAAACAAGCATGAAAATCGCCATGGCGGAGATCAGAAGCTTAGCAAAAGAGAAAACCATGGTGATGTATGATGATCTCACAACGATGTAGTTGATTGTTGAAGAAGATTGCGATAATCAGATCTATTGTTTGATTTCCGCCGTTCATGAAACTTTTCCGTCGACAATTTTCTCATGAATCGTTTTTCTGAGATTGGAAGTTGTCTCGATGACAATCGATTCACCATAATGTTTCAGGAAGTTGTCTCGATGACAATCGATTCACCACGACGTTTTAGGTAAATGTTTCGAACTTTTGTAAAAAAGATTTGAGTTTTCGTGGTGATGAGATTGCGAAACAGCATAAACATCATCATCATTTACCCCTGCAGAGAGATAAAAAGATTACGCCAACAAATATTATAACCAAAGATCCATGTTAAGAGAGTAGAATATGGGTAATATTACTATGTTTTACTTGTAATTGCTGAACGTTGTGTACGATCTTCCACTTTAAATGCAACATGAACAAGTCCACCGTCGAGTTGTGAAATGCATGGAGGTACATGTGCATCCTGTAAGCCACATAACATATTTTATTATCAAATGTTTGATTTTACAATTGAAAATTCTATTAGAAACCAATTGTCCTGTGGGTGCTCCATTAACAATGTAAATGAAGGACTCCCACTTGTGTCATGTTAGGTGACAAAATGAGCTTAATATATAGTAAGTATATATTGATGAATTTAACTTTAGTTTTAGCTCTGATTTTTCTGAATTGCATTTGTTTGCTTGATTGCATTGGGACTGTTTCTGTGCTCTTTCTCCAACTTATCGAATAACTGTTCCAAGATGTTATGTGTACAACTGTTGCATTAACCGTTGGATACTTCTCATGATTTGTAGAGAAAAGAGATAGAAGTTTATGAAATACATAAATTGTGTCAATATTTTGTGTTGACATTTCATATGCTACTTCAACAAAGATAATTCTTACATTGGCCTGTGGCTTTTTGCAGAACTTAGTGCGAAAGAAAGAGTCTAAAGATTTTCTCTTTAAGGAGGTACATAACCATAATCTCTTTCTCTATCTCTACTGGAGTTTTCCTTCATCTGATCCATACTTTCGCTTTATGTGCCCTTCCGTACTGTTTTCTTTTCGTGTTTGTGTATGTATTGAAAATATTTTCGTCATCTCTGTCTTGTCCGATCTCACAATCTTAATGCTACGAATCGTGATAACGTTCGAGACTTTCAAACATTGCAAATAACAACTAATATTTTCTGGACTGAAACTAAAAGAAAACAACCAGGGGAAGAAGACCATGAAAAAGAAGATAACCGCTAAAGAGCTTGAAGATGCTAGAGAAACAACGCAAAAGATTTAGGTGCCAATGCGAGAAAGCAGACAAAAAATTGAATATCTATAACGGTTGTAGAAAAAAACTTTGCTGCAAAGTCTTTTAGTATTTTTAATCTTCAATAAAAAGTTTTTTTTTTATTATTTTAAACACTATAAAATACATATAAAATTATAAACAAAACCCCGCGGCATCGGTTTCTACCTAGTCTTTATCAAAAACAAAACCTGCTATGCCTACAGTGAGTCAGTGACATACATGGTGCACAGTAGACGAAAGTCATTGAGCAAATAAAAAGAAATATAGCAAAAATGGAGCCGACATGATAGTATGAAATAAACAAATGCGCTAGAACAGGGTTTGGATTGTGATTTTAACATGTTTCATGACTATCAAATGTTCCATTTTCTAGTTTAAAAAAAAGTTTTAGTTTTATTTATTTTATTTTATAAGTTTCAGTTTTATTTATTTTATTAATAACCAAATATTAATAATACATTTTACCAATATAAAAAAATATAATAAACCTTCACACTACTCTAGATGCTATAGTTTGGAGTTAGACAACCTTTCCTGGACGAAGGTTATTAAATGTTATGAGTTTTTAACTCAAAACCAACTGACAATGATTGTATTTATCCATGTTACTTATATATTACTCAATATCTACATCATATTTCCGATGAGGGATATTATTCTTTACACGTCCCTTCGCGTCGAGCCATTAATCTTGATTTAATATCTCATTATATATATGGTTACTTCTGATTAATTTCATATTGGTTTGATTTCTCTTTCGATGGGTCGAATTGATTTCAGATTAAGATCGATCAGGTTTCTTTTGATGGGTCTGGTCTGAATCGATTTAGGTTTGGCGGGACAACATGTGTTCGAGATATGAATTTTGATACCATGTTAAGTTTCATGGATTTCTAATTTAAAACCAATAGGTAATGAGTGAATTGGTTTATGTTCTTATATATTACTCATTATCCCTATCATATTTCTGATGTTGAAAAACAGAGTAAAAACAGAGAATCAAAGAAGCTTTAAGCTATTGTAATGGAGAAAATGAAGAACTTTGTATATCCATTCTTATCTTAGCTTGATTACATCATTGTAAATATAAAGAGAAGGCTTTTAACATAAGACAAAGAAGAGTGAGCTGGCCTATCCACACGCTCTTGCAAGTGGCTGCAAGGCATCAAATCTATTTGAGATCCCAAAGATATTAGCTGGCTTGTACGAATATTTGATGCATTTGGTGTGTGTGTTATTTTTTACTGAAGTAACCGTTGGCACAATCTTGACTTCCTTCTTGGACTGAAACTCCTTCATTTGGGCTTTGTACTGATTTGAGTTATGAGTTTTTACTGATTTTCTTGGCTTAACATCCCCCTCAAACTTTGTGTGGGACAAGGAACCACACCAAGTTTGATCCTTAAACCTGTGAAGGTCTTTAAAGGTAGAGACTTAGTGAAGATATCAGCTAGTTGATAGACTGAGGAGATGTGATGTACCACAAGCTTCCCAACTGCTACTCTTTCAAGAACATAATGAAAATCAATATCAAAATGCTTGGACCTCTTGCGTAGAGTAGGATTTGCATACAAGTATATTGCTGAAAGGTTATCACAGCAAAGCTGTGGAGGTGAGTTTTGAGAGATGCCAATGTCCTTGAGTACAACATCTAACCACTTTAATTCAGCAACAGTGTCTGACAAGGTTCTATACTCAGCTTCTGTAGAGCTTCTTGAGACAGTTTGTTGCTTCTTGGCAGACCAAGAGATAATGTTTGAGCCTAAAAAGGTGCAAAAACATTCTGTAGACCTTCTTGTTTCCTTACAACTAGCCCAATCATTGTCACTATAACCTTGTAGAGTGAAATCAGAATCTTTGTTCAACATGTTTGATGTGCCTCTAAGATACCTGAGAATCAATTTCAAGAGATAAAAGTCTGACATTTCAGGAGAGTGCATCTTCTGGCAAATGTAATTGACTGAGAATTGAATGTCTGGTCTAGACAATGTAAGATACTGCAGCTTCCCAGCTTGACTCCTGAAGTATGTTGGTTTGAGAAAATTTTCATTTTTACCAGGGACAATTTCAAGGTTCAGAGGCAGAGGAGTTGCAACTAGTGTACAATATGACATTCCAGCAATATGAAGGAGATCTTCAGTGTAATTTTCTTGGCTCAAAGACAAACCTTGCTCACATAATACAATTTGTATTCCTAGAAAGTAATGTAGCTGTCACATGTCCTTCATCTTGAATTGTGTGTTTAGAGAGGCAAGAAGTGAGGCAATAAGAGAGTTGTTGTTGCCAGTAAGTATCATATCATCCACATAGAGAAGGAGGATAATGATTTTACCATTTTTTGGTATAAACATAATGAAGGGTCTTGAATCCTGCAGATAAAGCCAAACTCCAATAAGTAGTTACTAAACTTGTTGAACCATTACCTTGGTGCTTGTTTGAGACCATATATTGCCTTGTGAAGCTTGCAGACATGATTTAGTTTTTCTGGATCCAAAAATCCAGGAGGTTGGTGCAAATATACTTCTTCACGTAACTCTCCATGTAAGAAGGCATTTGAGACATCAAGTTATTTAATGTCACATCGAAGAACTGTTGCAACATGTAACACTGATCTTATTGTAGGAGATTTGACTACATGACTATAAGTTTCCAAGTAGTCTATACCTTCTTCCTGATCAAATGTTTTTGTAACAAGCCTAGCTTTGAGTTTTTCTAATGTTCCATCAGCATGTAGTTCCTGAACACCCATTTGCAACCTAAAACATTCATGTGAGGAGAATAAGGAACCAATGAGAAAGTTTCTGTTTCATCAAAGGTTCCAATTTCTTCAGTCATTGCACTACTCCTGGATGTTTGAAAGCTTCACTAACAGTTTTAGGTTCAACATTAGGTGTGTTGAAAGATATGAGTGCATATCTGGTATTAGGCTTAAAGATTCCAGCCTTAGCACGAGTAACCACAGGTTGAGTAACGTGTGAGGTAGCTGATTGAGAAGATGTTGTTGTAGAGTTATCTTGATCTTGTTCAAAATTGTCTGTCCCAACAAGAGAATTAGAGTAGTTGTTGCCAATAGAAGCAGGATCAAGGCCTGTCGTACACTCAGGACTACTTACTTCATTGTTAGTAGACATGTTCTGATCATCAAGTTCATTATTTGAATTTGTGGCTTCTCCACTTTGATTTGTAGCTGCTTCAGGTACTGTCATTTCAGAATCTTAAGATGTTGAGGGAAGGATATGCAGGACTTCAATATCATCATTGGCTTCATCCAAGGGTTCAAATTGCAGAGGAGTAGCAGAATGGAATCCTTGTTTCCATGCTTGAAGTAGAGTAGTAGTAGTCTTGGTCTTATGATATCTGGCATAAACATTTTGAAAAGGAAAGTTCATTTCATCAAATAGCACATGACGACTTATGTAAACTCTGCTAGTGGGAGGATAAAGGCATCTATATCCTTTATGCTTGACTGTATAGCCCAAAAGACACACTTCAGGGACCTTGGATCCAATTTGTGAGAGGTATATGGCCTTAAGGATGGATAACACACACATCCAAAGGTCCTGAGTACTGAATAATCAAGTTTATTTCCAAAGAGTACCTCATGTAGACTTTGTTATAAGTAAGAGTTGATGCAAACAACAAATTAGTGAGATAGCTTGAGGTAAAGAATGCTTCTACCCAATATTCTTGTGGAAGCTTACTTTGAAACATCATTGCTAATCCAAGCTCAGTGATGTGTCTGTGTTTTCGTTCAACTATCCTATTTTGTTGTGGAGTGTGAGGACATGAGATCATTTGTCTGATTCCATAGTTGGCTAAGTGTGATACAAACTTGGCACTAGTGAACTCACCACCACCGTCACACTGAAAAGCTTGATTCTTCTGATTGAATTGAAGCTCAACAAACTTTTGAAAGAGTAAGAAGATAAAGTAGAAGTTTGACTTCATCTTTAACGGATAAAACCAACAATATCTTGAAAAATTGTCAATGAAGACTACATAATATCTAAAACCCTGAAGAGAATTCACTGGAGAGGGTCCCCATAAGTCACAGTGAATTGTTTCAAGAGGTGTAGTAGCTACAAAAGAAGAAGAAGAGAAAGGCATCCTTGCACTCTTTCCAAGCTGACATGCCTCACGTAGCTTATTTGTGGTCTTATTTATAGATATGGCTTTAGATGTTGAAAGATGTTGGAGAACCTCTGAACTTGGATGACCAAGTCTTCTATGCCAAATTTCATCTGTTGTAGAGACTTGTCTGGTTGAATAGAAGACTGTAACAGTTGGATTCTCCAAGACATACATATCTTCATGTCTGCTTCCTTGTGTCAGGAGTTGTTTTGTTAACTTTTCCTTTACACGAACACCAAGATCATCAAATTTAAACGAGCAAGGATAGTCTGCTGTTAACTTAGATACTGACAACAAGGATTTAGTTAATTCAGGACACACATGAACATCTTTAAGAGTAAGGTTACCTGACATTGTTTGTAGACGTATTGATCCAATGTGTGTTATTGGTAGGAAGTTTCCATCACCTACCATAACAGAATCATTGTCTGTGTAGTCCTGAGAGGTCTGAAGGTTCTGTGTTGTATTGGTGATATGAGTAGAGTCACCAATATTAGGTTACCATTCATTTCCTGATGTGTGCTCTTGATCAGATACTCTCATTGCAACCAAAGTAGTATGAAGTTCATCAACTTGAAATTCTGTGTCAAAGCGATTGTAGCATTTGAATGCATCATCTCCATTTTTGACACATATTTGACATGTTGGCCTTGTATTGGTATTGCCTTGAGAGCTTGAGGGAAATTGCTGATGAAACCCTCTACCTTGAGTCGAATATGAACCTCTTCCTCTGTTTCCTGCAAAGTTTCCACCACTGTTAAAGGCACCTCTACCTCTGTTGTGATATCTACCTCTACCAAAATCAGAAGAGTATCCACCTCTTTGAGTATTGAAAGCTAAGTGACCAGAAGAGTATCCACCTCTTTGAGTATTGAAAGCTAAGTGTTGTGTAACCTCAATACCTTGATTATAGTTTTGAAGTTTATCTTCAAATCCAACAAGCTTACAAAACCACATCTTCAAAACACAGATCATCATCCGTCTCCATTGAGTTTTCAATGACAGTACTGATAGATTCATACTCTTTTCCCAAACCATGCAGAACACTATAAATCTTCTCTTGATCAATCATAGGAGATCCTATAGAATCTAGTTGATCACAAATGGTTTTGAACTCATTTAAATACTCAGTCATAGTTTTCTGCATTTTGCTGCTTAATCTAAGTTTCCTATGCAGATCTAGTTTTCTAGTAGCTGAAACTCGATTATATTTTTTGGCTAAGTAAAACCATATCTCCTGAGATGACTGAAGCCCGTAGACAGCATACAAGGCTTCTCCTGTCAGAGATCCAAAGAGCCAAGCCATGACTAGCTGATCTTTCCGCAAACTCTGGATTTACTGCTTTAGTGACAATTTCTCCTTCTCTTATGGTGACTGTTGCAGTAGGTCTTTGAGAGGCTCCAGTGGTAAAGCCAAGCAGAGACTGGCTTGAGAGGAAGGACTCAAACCGTGTTTTCCAAAGCAGACAGTTTGTTGATGAGAGCTTTAAAGTAACACACTGAGAAATGCTCAGTGGTGAAGAGACAGGATCAACTACTATTTCCATAACTTTGATACTATGAAAACATAGTAAAAACAGAGAATCAAATAAGCTTTAAGCTATTGTAATGGAGAAAATGAAGAACTTTGTATATCTAATCTTATCTTAGCTTGATTACATCAATATGAATATAAAGAGAAGGCTTTTAACATAAGACAAAGAAGAGTGACATGGCCTATCCACACGCTCCTGCACATGGCTGCAAGACATCAAATCTATTTGAGATCCCAATGATATTAGCTGGTTTGTACATATGTTTTATGCATTTGGTGTGTGTGTTACTTTTGACTGAAGTAACCGTTGGCACAATCTTGACTTCTTTCTAGGACTGAGACTCCTTCATTTGGGCTTTGTAATGATTTGAATTCTGAGCCTTTACTGATTTCTTTGGCTTAACAAATGTGAGATATTATTCTTTACAAATGCTTACCTAATAACTTCTTATTCGTCTCCTAGATGTATTAGTGAAAGAAAATGTTTTGGTTTACCAAGTAAATGTATTATCGTGCGCCTCTAGTGTTCTAAGTGGCTATGGTTGGATAGTTAATAATGTATGCATGATTCTTAAAATGAGATGAAATGGTGTACAAACCAACTTCTCACTTTCTTGATTTGGTGAACAATGGAATGCATGATTGTAATCTTTATAATAAACATAATTTTTGCTACATGATGTTGATTTCATTGATATCTAACCGATGGATTAACCCAATTTTAGATCAAATTTTATTTTTCAGGAGTAAAAAAATTCGTGCTGTTTGTTTGACTAAAGATTTAAGTCACAAGATTATCTTTTCTCATAAGTCACCTCGGTCGTTGGCTCCTAAAAGAAAAAAGATCTTTTATAGTAAATGAGTTTTGAAAAGTAAATTAACACGAAGTGTAATTTTATCATCCGATTTTATCAACACAGACACGAAGTTCAGAATATTTTCGGAAGGCGGTAGAGGTCAGGTGAAGACACAACGGTCTTATCAATCGAAATCGGAGATTCAAAAAAAAACAATTAAATTTAGTATTTTTCAGTTAAGGACAACACAAACATTTTTTAGTTAAGGACAACACAACAAATCTCTACTATGATAAAAATAATGGTATTAATCGTCGTCACCCCCTCAAAACTAACGTTTAATCGTTGATAAATCCAACTATGTGCTGAATGTTTTACCCCATATCCAAGGGAAGAGATCGTTGAAATTTGGCAAAGCTATTAATTGACTTTCGTAAAATCCAGAGGCGATTTTGAACTTTGTATTCAGTCTAAAAGGTAATAATACCATTTTTTAGAATCCCATTAAAAAAATACTCCTTTTCTGCTTAGGGCTAGATTTTGATTTTTGTTGGGTACTTGAGTATTTTTTACTTTCGATTGAATCAAATCGATAATATGAAAAAGTTTTCTCTTTTTTTTTGGGTGCAAAATGTATGTTGGTCTTGGTCGCTATTTGTTGTTGATTTTGTATAATTGAAATCGAATCAAGATTGATTCTTTAATGAGCTTTTTGTGAATCGATTATTAATTTCATCTGCAATGTATATCAATCAAATTCGAATTTTTGGTTTTGCTTATATGTCTCATTTAGATTTGCATCTTTTTGGAGGATCTGATAAAGAAAACAAAAGTATTGAGAGTTTCGGTATGAGAGTTTCAATATGAGAATTCGATTTAAAGGGTTTAAGATACAATGACTGTGATATCATTTGGACTCCGTTACCGAGAGTTATGGCTCAATGCACTAACCCAAATCTTGAGCTTTTGAGTCTGTATCATCCACTGCTTCGTCTTCTTCTTCATTCACAATGCTCACTTTGAGTTCTAAAGAGAAGGAAAGGTATCTCTTTTTTATGTTGTTGGTATTTGGGCGGTTGACAAGTTGCAGTACACCTCCTTCTTATCCTTGCATTTGTGATCTTTATCTTGGGATCTTACACTATCAACAAAGGTAATCAATCTCAAATTTTTGTTTTGATGCATGAATTCTTAGTATTTGGAATCTATTGGTAATGCTTGCATTGTGGTATAACATAGAGTAATGGTCCAAGTATTCACCAGAGCATTGCAATGATAGATTTTGGAAGCAACCAAACACCAATAACTAGAGAATTGACCTCTTTCTATACAACAAAAAAATCTAATAACGAACACATTAGAGATTCTTTGGAGTGGAATGACGTTAGAGGAAGCAATGTAGACACCATCCATCCTCCTCCTTCCTTATCTACATCTCATCACCATCCGTGCGATATTTTTTCATTTCCACCACCTCCTCCACCTGTACTCAGAAGGCATGGATCCACTACAAGAAAAAATGGCATCGATAGCATTCCCCTAAAGCATGGTTTCACGAAGTACTATTGAAGATAATTTTCTATTATGGTAACCATATAATAGCATTGTTTAAACGCTAAGATAGAGTTTCACTAAGCGGGAAACTAAAAAATGTTTTAATCCGCCAACACTTAGCCAAAATTATCATGTGGCGACCATTATTTTGGCGTAAATCTTTAAACCGCCAACACTTAGACAAAATCGAGGAAACTTTCTCATTCTCCTCTTCTAAAATAGCAGACCAGAAAAAATAAGAGCAAAAATCTCCACCGTTACCGCCGACTTAGCCACGAGAAGCCACCGTCTCCGACGACGAGTTCGTTCTCCGTCATAATCTCCAGCTAAGGTGGTTTTTCTGGAGTCTCAAATCTTTCAATTAGGAGTTTTAAGGGTTGAGAGTCATAGATCTGTGATTCTTCGTCATCCGTCATTATCTCTACGATTTTTTTTCCTAAATCTGTGATTTCTCGAGCTTCAATTCCAGAAATTTTTTTTCACATGCCTCTGTTATTTTTAGGGTTAGTTCAATTCGATTTTAAGTTCAAAGATTTTTCTAAAGCTTTCGGTTTTGTTGCATTTGTTCTAACTAACTACTTAAACTAGCAAATAAACACATTTATCTTCACTTTATTGTATACATTTTCTCTCTATAGACTACATTTTCTCTCTATAAATTTGTCTTCACTAGATTGTATCTGTTTTTAAGGGTTGAGAGTCATAGACAGATTCATTTACAAAAACTGAAGTTTCACTTTCACACTACAAACAAGACAGGTTAGTCTCATCATCCATACTGTGTTTTAGTTTATTGATTCATTTCTTTTTCTGTTGAATTATGACTGTTATGCTTGTTTGGTTATAAAATGTATGTTGCTTTTGTTGTTTCTTTGTGTTATGATGTATATTTATTTCCAACTCAGTGATATGCGTTTGACAAAGTCTTCTTTGATAATGTTAATTTGACATGATAAGCTGGATAAGTTCTTTGAACTTGAGTAATTTGATGTCATTTTATACTCATTGATGGTACCCATTTTATGTTATGCTTATGAGTTTGAGCTGTTGTTTTAAAAGTTTAATTAAGGTTAGATCATATAATGTTGGACAAGGTATGAGTGTATCTCTGCAGGTATGGTTTTTACTAATATAGCTTAGGTATCCATTGGGGATTGGAGTATTTAAGAATTTCTTGTTGTCTGAAGCTTAAGACTTCATCTTGATTATGAGAGAGGTGCTTGGAAGTTTGTTCGGTCTGCGACTGGGGATTCAAGAGAAAGAAATATATGATATGCCCTTGTAAAGACTGCTGCAATGTAGATCGACAAAGAGGCAGTGTTGTAGTAGATCATCTAGTCACGAGGGAAATGGATGAAGTTTATAAGCTGTGTAAGGATTGGTACCATCATGGAGAAGTGAACTCAATGGGTGAAGGTGAAATCAAATTGAAACATTGGAATGAAGAGATCTTTGGGTTATACGGAGCTGATGAGTGTTTATATGAGGAGTTAAATGCGGGTCACTACTATAAGATGGCAGAGGGAGAGGACAAGGAAGAAGATGAGTTCTTGGCAAAGCTAGCAGATGCTGAAACACCTTTATATCTAAGTTGTTCCAACCACATCAAGTTATCTGCTATTGTCTCACTATTTAGACTCAAGACTTAGAGTGGTTGATCTGACAAGAGTTTCAATGAGGTGCTAGAGACATTGCCCGATATGTTACCAAAGAAAAATGTGCTTAATACATCATTTTATGATGTGAAGAAATTTCTGAAGTCTTTTGATATGGGTTATCAAAAGATTCACGCGTGCATCAATGACTGTTGCCTATTCTGAAATGAATTCAAGAAGCTAGATAATTGTTTTAAGTGCAACGATTCAAGGTGGAAGGTTATGCGCACTGGTGAGATCAAGAAACGTGTCCCTCAAAAAGTATTAAGATACTTTCCAGAAATCGCAAGGCTCAAGAGGATGTTTAGGTCTGACGACATGGCCATAAAATTAAGATGACACTTTAATAACAAGAGCATCGATGAGAAATTTAGACACCCTGTAGATTCATTGACTTGGACTCAAATGAATGACAAATATCCATCTTTTTCTGCTGAAGGGAGGAATTTTCGGCTTGGATTATCCACAAATGGATTTATTCTGTTCAACATGAAGAATAATAAGTATAGTTACTAGCCTGCCCTACTAGTTAACTATAGTTTGTCACCTGATGAATGCATGAATAAAGAGAATATTATGCTAACCTTACTGATTCCTGGTCCACAACAACCTGGTAACAATATTGATGTTTACTTAGAACCCCTAATAGATAATCTTAACCATTTGTGGAGTGTATGTGAGTTAAAATATGATGCTCTCAGTAAATCTGTGTTCACTCTCAAAGCAATGGTATTGTGGACTATTAATGATTTTCCTGCTTATGGAAATCTAGCTGGATGTAAAGTGAAAAAAATGGGTTGTCTTGTGTGTGGGAAAAACACAGATAGTAAGTGGCTTAAATTTAGTAGAAAGCATGTCTATATGTCTCACAAGAAGGGCCTCCCACCAACACATGCATATAGGGCAAAGAAGGCTTGATTTGATGGATACTCTGAGTATGGGAGGAAGGGTCGAATATTATATGGTCATGATATTTCCCACAACATGAGAAACTTGCACAACCATTTTGGGAATGTAAAAGCAACTGGAAGGAATAAGAAAATTGTTGGGAGTAATTTGAGCCTTGGGGATTTCCCTTTGCTTAAATAGAGTACGACAGTTTGGCCATAAGGCAGGGAATGCCAAAAAGCAAGAAGCAAGACGTCACAAAGATGCAGGAAGCCGAAAGGCTAGCCGACTCTCAACCGATACTTATCTTCTTTTATTAAATAAAGAGACAATCATGTATATTTTTAGATAACTACGATATCTCCTAATCCTAAAGGGATAAGGATTCGCTTTCATGTATAAATAACTAGCTTAGGGGATTATGGAGATCATCCGAAAAACTCTAGGCTAAAAGGCTAATACAATTATTCTTTCACCATCTCTTTGATTCAATTCTTTGAATACAAATATCCTCTAGAATCTTTTGCTTATATCCTCTTACCTAAAATCATTCATCTTCACACACATACATTGTCTTCTTGCTTTCGTAGTACCATCAAAGAACTTCCAAAAAACATCCATAAAAAAATGATAGTATCTAATGGTGAAGATTTGTTTAGTAAATCTGAGGAAGAGAAAGAAGATGAAGTAGAAGAGGAGGAATTGTCAAGATGGAAGAAAATATCAATATTCTTCAATATGCCCTATTGGATCCGGCCTGACGGGTGCCGCCCTGCAATGGTTCATCACGATTCCAACCGGAAGCGTGGGATCTTTTGGCAATCTGACTGCCTTATTCATAGAAAATTCACCAGTAGTAGGGTGACCCCTAAGTCATCAGATGATCTCTACGAGATCAAGCAGCACAAGGCGGAACCACTCCAAAGCTATGTGCACCGCTTCAACCAACAAAAGGTTACCATACCCAATTGCAGTGTTGTAAGTGAAATTTCCGCCTTCAAGAGAGGGCTCCTTCCTGACGGAGACCTGTATAAGGAACTGAGCAAGTACCTATGCAAGACGTGCTCTCTTGGGCCCAGGCACAACTAAAGTGGGAAGAAGATCTGGCTGCTAGATAAGAGTCTCGAATCGTAAGAACCGATAAGACAGTCAGGGTTTATAAACCCTATCGAAGACTTCCCAGGGAAGACGGAACCAAAGGAGCCAAAGGTGGACCCAAACCTCTGGGCAAGCCAGAAGGCAACAGGTTCTCCGCAGTTACCTCCTGGCCAGACATATCGAGTATATTAATATACGGAGTGGGACTAGTAAGAGTCTTGAAGGAGATGGGAAACCAAGTCTGATGGCCGCAAAAGATAAAGTCACCCAATCACCATTGAAACCATAACAAGTGGTGTGATTTCCACAATGACCACGGTCACAGAACAGAGGACTGCATATCCCTGAGAATAGAAGTAAATGAGCTACTCAAAAAGGGATATCTGCGAGAATTCCTCTCCAATAAGACCAAAGAGTTGCTAAGCAACCAAGAAGAAGACGCTCCGTCAGGGCGCCAAGCTTCATGCTCTCCTCCTAGACACGATCAAGTAATCAATGTCATATCAGGAGGATATGAGATTAGCAGTATCACCCATGCCGCCACCAAGAAAAGCACAAGAGTTGCGGCAAATCGACAAGGTGTATCAAAGGCAAAACGCCAAAGCCATAACCAAGAAGCCAATCAGCTTCACAGCTGATGAGAAAGACAAGGTTCTGACACCACACTACGACGCCTTGGTCGTTTCTCTATTGTTGGCGAATTGTTTAGTGAATAGAGTACTCATCAACAATGGAAGTTCCACAAACGTGCTCTTCCTAGGGGTATACGAGGATTTAGGGTTAACCTAGGAGATCCTAACCAAGAAAGCAACACCACTCGTAGGCTTCAGTGGTGAGGTCAAACAGACTATTAGAGAGATAACACTCCCTTTCTACGCCGGAGGGATTAATTTCTCCACCAGATTCTCTGTCATAGACTGCCCTTCTGCCTATAATACGATCATGGGGAGACCCTGGATACACGATATGAGAGCAGTGCCTTCAACTTTGCATCAAGTGTTGAAGTTCCCGACACCTTGGAGAATCAGAGAGATCACAGGTGACAAGGAGAATGGTTGGTCGTGTTACCAGACTACCCTTAAGGGAAAAACAACCCACTTATAGCAGTTACAGGAACCACTTCCTGCAAGGCATACTAAGGAGCCGAAAGTGGAGCAATTGGATGAGGTACCCCTAATACCCGGAGAGCCGGGGAAGAACCTCAAAGTGGGATCAAAGCTGAAGGAAGGCATACAACAAAGGCTAATCGACTTTCTAAGATCAAATGCCGATTGTTTCGCATGGTCTCATGTGGATATGCCAGGTATATACCCGGAAGTCCTAGTGCACAGACTACAAGTAGATCTAAAATACCTAATGGTCAATCAGAAAAGGAGAAAGTTCGCACCAGAGCGAGACGCTATCATCAATGATGAGGTTAAAAACCTGCTTGCGGTCGAGTTTATCAGAGTGGTTCACTACCCAGACTGGCTGGCAAACGTTGTTGTGGTATGCAAGAAGAACTACAAGTGGAGGGTCTGCATAGACTTTACTAATCTTAACAAATCCTGCCAAAAGGATCCCTTCCCCTTGCCTCAGATAGATAAGCTGGTGGACGCAACGGTAGGGCATCAACTGATGAGCTTCATGGATGTCTTCTCTGGGTACAACCAGATTCTCATGCAACTAGACGACCAAGAAAAGACTTCATTCATGACTTCACGAGGGATTTACTGCTACAAAGTAATGCCCTTTGGGCTAAAAAAACACAGGATCCACCTACTAGAGATTGTTCAACATGATGTTTACAGATCAAATCAGCTAGACCATGGAATTCTACATAGATGACATGTTAGTCAAATCCTTGGAGGCAGAAGACCACATAGTCCACTTATAGCTAGCCTTCTCCACACTAAGGAAATATGACATGAAGCTCAATCCCTCAAAGTGCTCGTTTGGAGTGAGCTCCGAGAAATTTCTGGGGTATATAGTCACATACAGAGGGATTGAGGCGAATCCATACCAAACCAGAGCGATTCATGCGATCCCCTCACCCAAGACTCCAAGAGACGTGCAAAAACCGACCAGACGGATGACAGCTTTGAGCAGGTTCATATCCAGGTTGTCAGGCAAGTCTCACGCATTCTTTGAAGCCCTCAAGTCCACTGACAAATTCGTGTGGCACTAAAAAGAAAAAGATGCTCTAGTCAAGCTCAAGGAGTACCTCACCATGTCACCCCTTCTCTCTAAGCCCCAAGACGGAGAACCGCTACTCCTCTATCTAGCAGTCTCTGAGTATGGCGTAAGCGTCGTCTTGGTCAGGGAAGAAGGAAGCAAGCAACGTCCAATCTACTACGTGATAAAGTCTCTCCTAGACACGAAAACCCGCTACAGTCATCTGGAGAACCCGGCTCTCGCCCTGGTTATGTCGGCCAGGAAATTGTGCCCCTACTTCCATGCTCACCTCGTGGTAGTAGTCACGTCGTTCCCATCAAATCCGTACTCTACAAACTAGAAGTGTCAGGAAGACTAGCCAAGTGGGCAGTCGAATTGGAGGAGTACGACATGATCTTCTGCCTTGCCACAACAATCAAATCGCAAGTATTGGCAGACTTCATAACAGAATTCTCCCCACCGATGATTCTTGGGGCATAAGAAGAAGCCAATATCTAACAAGAAAGTAAAGACAAAGGAGAATGGACACTTCACGTAGATGGATCAAGTAACGTACGGGGAGCAGGAGTAGGCCTCGTGCTTGTTTCACCAAGGGGAGAAATTTCATCAAGAGCTGTAAGGTGCAACTTTAAGGCCACAAACAATGAAAGTGAGTATGAATCCTTAATCGCCGGAATCGGCTTAGCAAAATATTTGGGGGATAGAGAACCTACGGGTTTACAGTGATTCTCAACTAATTGTGAGTCAGACGCAAGATGACTACCAGGCGAAAGGTTCCTGCATGACCAAATATTTGGCCATAGCCAAGAAGCTCATTAATTCTTTCACGGCATGCGAACTCATACAGATCCCCAGGGAAGAAAATTCACACGCGGACACCTCGGCCAACCTGGATTTTGCCCTAAAAACCACAAAGCCAATTATTATAACTTTGCTCGTGCTCCAATGGCTGGCCACTGATGAAGACATAGAAGGGCTTCACGTCTATAACGTTGAAGAAGAAAGAACGTGGGTGAGTCCCATCATATCTTATCTAAGGGATGACGTCCTGCCCGATATAAGAAGTGAATACCGCAAGATCAAAAGGCAAGCGTTATGCTACTGCCTAGTCAAAGAAAAACTCTACAGAAGTTCATTTTCAAGACCCTACCTCAAGTGCATAAAGCCATAAGTTGTCGATCTGGTCCTCAGGGAATAACATGAAGGCGAATGCGGATTCCACTCTAACGGAAAAAGTCTGGTGTTAAGGGCCAAGAGAGCGGGGTATTATTGGCCAACCATGGCCAATGACGCACTCCATGTGGCCAAACACTGCGACAAGTGCCAAAGGCACGCGCAAGTATTCAAACTACTTCCTAAAAATCTTAAGTCCGTCAGCTCCCCCTGGCCATTTATGATGTGGGTAATGGACATCATAGGGAAATTCCCGAAGGCGCTTGGCCAGCTGGAATACTTTTTAATAGTAGCAGATTACTTCTCTAAGTGGATAAAGGCAAAAGCCTTGAGCAAGATCAACGGTGCCCAAATAAAGAGGTTTCTTTGGAAGAACATGGTGACACGATTCAGAGTACCTCAAGAAATAGTGACAGATAATGACCCACAGTTCACAAGCAAAACTTAAAGAAGTTTTGTGAAGACTGAGGCATAAAGTTGAGCTTCGCAACGCCAAGGCGCCCATAGTCCAATGGGCATGCCAAATCCATGAACAAAACCGTGGTGAGCCTCTTAAAGAAATGGTTGGATGAAGCCAAAGTCAATTGGGTCGAAGAACTCTCAGCCACGTTATGGGCTTGTCAAACCACTATCAAGATGGCAACAGGGGAAACACCGATCTCCTTGGTCTACGGATCAGAGGCAGTGTCCCCTACCGAAGTCAGCATCCCTACAGCTAGGACGAAGCTTCTAACTCCAAAAGAGAATGAAGAGTTAATGGCTTTGTCTTTGGACCTCCTGGACGAAAAAAGGGAAGCCGCAAGAGTCAGAAACTGGAAATACCAATAAGAAGTAGCACGTAGCTACAACAAAAAGGTGTGAACCCAGATGTTCCAGCAAGGCGAATGGAACCCAGATGTTTCGATAATACTAGGGAAAAATCTGTGGGCAAACTCGTGCCTGTCTGGGAAGGGCCATACCAGATCATAGAAGTGAAAGGGTTATGAGCATACTAGTTACAAGATAGGTACGGAAATGTACAACCCAACAGTTGGAACGCGTTACAACTAAAATCTTACTTCTTCTAAAGAATGCTTCTGGCCCAGATGACCAAATATCAGAATAGCTAGTTTTCTCCGAAGAAAGTCAGTAAAAGAAAGGAACAAATATGTTGAATGACTATTTCTCACTGTAAGAATAGTATAAGCAACATACCCTTACGAAAACAAAGCAAAAAGCTTATAACTCTACTTAAAAAAGGGGAAAAATGCCCAAACAAATGTAAGAGTAGAAACTGCTTACTTCTGCTTACCAGACAGTGGGCCACTAGGGCGCCGAGTGCTGCACAGGAAGCAAAACTGCCTACTTCTGCTTTCCAGACAGTGGGCCACCAAGGCGCCAAGTGCTAAGCAGGAAGCAAAACTACTTACCTATGCTTACCGGGCCATAATAAAAGCAAAAATGCTATGGCCTAAGCATGAAGCATCATTTAAAAACTGCTTATCCAAACATGGGAAACAGGAAAATCTGGCATCGTATTTATCTGCGTGGAAGATTCGGGCCAGCAAAATTAATAAGACTGATAGTGGCTTCACTGAAAGAAGTAGAATGCAACAAAGCTTTGATAGTGGCCACCTAAGTGGGGGTAGAATGCAAACAAAACCTTAAGTATTGTCCAAGGACAAGGAGTAGGCTCAAAAAAGAAGGGGGAAATTGGTATATTGTGGGAACCGAAATTCACACTGTCGATTTTCGTAATCGGAGGAAAGCCAAGAAACCCAAACTTTCCTTGAGGTCCTAGATTTTTGCTAAGCCCAATGTCAAGAGATCAGAATACAAAATAACAGACGAAGTAAAAGTAAAAAGGAATCGAAACAAGAATTGAGCAATCGAGATCTTATTTCGAATCTGCGTGTGAGCCTTACAACATGTGATATACCTTGGCCGCAAGAGCTGTAGGCTAGTTCCCTAGTTCTAACAACGTAAGACTTGTACACCTAGTTGAGTCGTAGCTCGCTAACGAAAACGAAAAAATAACCTAATCGCTCTTAGTGCTAAGTTTCGTAGAAATTTTTTATGTGTCTGCGTCCTTTTTCTTCGCCTCTCTTATATATGCCTTTGTAGGTCGGCCAACTTTCTTTTTCTGCCCTTGATTCGAGTTTATCCTTCCGTGGAAATATTCCTTTTATGTTTTGAGTATATCCTTTTTCGAGAATATTCCTTATCTTCTTGATTTTCCATATTTATCTCTAAACTTGACTTTATCGTCTTTTCCATTTATCATTCGTGGAACTCGGGTAAATCGTCAACGTAGTTAGGCCCATTCTCGTCCAAAATCGTAAGTGGACCTTTGTCGCGCTTTGGGCCTTCTTAGGCTGTTTTGCGATTAAGTAATTTTTACGATTTCTTTCGGAGAAGTAATTCTTCGTGGGATTACACGATGATTGTTTCATGTGAATTGATAAGACCAATTGTATAGTTAAGATAATATAGATGTTCGAGTTAACCGTTATCGTTTTATACGATCGATACGAAGTTTTTACGAAAAAGACAAGTCTTTACGATTGTTATCGTGAAACTTTAACGGAAATCCCAATCGAGACGAAATGAGAGGCAATCAAACCAAGATTCGAAGAAGAGGATGATGAAGAGAACGTGGTCTAGTCAACCGTGGGTGACTAGACGTTATCCGTTTCTAGTCGCTCGCGGTTGTGCATGGGGTTTAGTTTTCGACCATATGACGTGACTTCGTTTAATCATATGATTTTGCCTCTATTTTTTTAAAGGATCTCTTTTTTGTAGGGTCTCCATGTGATGGATGAGGCCCTTAAGGCGAGCGGCTTAGAGGTGCTTACGGTTCGGTTCAAGACCGAGAGACTCGAGGAGGAGGACTCGCACTTGAAGAGAGAGGTCGAAGCGGCTTCCTTCCGTGAGAAGGAATTGACGCTAAAACAAGCATCTCAGGTTCGTCGTGCGCACAGACGTGGAAAGCGCGAGGTTGCCTCGGTTGTAGCTGATCGTTCGGCCCAGTTTGCGGTTGATGTTGACCAGTTCAAGCACATGCACCAATCCTTCGGGGAGTATCGCAAGTGCCGTGGTTCCGTGGGTGTTTTTTGGTGCACCCAACTTCCTGATTACTCCTATTGCGCTGAAATAGACAAGATGTCCGGTCATATGAAGAAGTGCGAGAGTGTGGAGTCTGCGATCCCTCCGATCGAAAAGAGGATTTGTGAGCGGAGGGCTCCGATTCCCGTCTCTCCTAACTCAGAGGAAGTTGGAACCACTACCTGGGGCGAATAGGATGTAGTGGACCAAGATCCGAACCTGTTTGGTGTCAGTGACTTCTCGATATCCAGTTATTACGAGTGTGATTCATGAGTAGTAGATATTTTTATGTGGAGGGAGCATGTTCCCTGTTTAAGTTATACTTTTGTTTTGGCTGAGTGTGGCCGCTTTTAATTTGTCGGGGTCGGCCGCGTATGGCTTTGAACCCCCGTTGTTTTGTGATTTTTAATGGATTACGTTTCTAGTTTTATCAATACACGAGTAATATGGAGGCAAGATTATGAGTCGTCATCTCATATCTAACTCTTGGATAATCGCTATATCTGTTTGTCCGTTTCGGGTGCGAGTTTTTGAAAAACTGGGTTTTTTGGGTTTTAAGGACTTCCGAATATAAGCGACGAGACAAGTTTTGGGATCTCGTATCAGTTAGATACTATGTCTGGAGATGTTTGGGACCAGTGTGCTAGGTTTAGGGAAATACCTAAGTTTACTCTCGGTTTAGGGTGTGCGGTGACTAATTTCGGCTTACGTTTCCCGTTCGCGATTTCGACCTGGTTCCGTCTCGATATTGAAGTCTACGAAAAGTTCTTGACTTATATGACTTGCATCAATCGGGAACCGAGCATCTCTCCAAAGACAATTTCGAAGTCGTCCAGAAGTCCTGACAAAAATTTCGATTTTTATAGCACTTTTATCCTTGCGTCGGATGTATGAGAACCAACTCTTCATGAAAAAGTAAGTTAAGGTAAGTGATTAATTCGTCTGTCGGGGCCACTCGACGGGTATGAAGTAGGAACACGTACTTGCCTTTTTCTCAGTAGGGGTTTGACTTATCCTCTTGCGACGACTATTTTTAGAAGTTTTTGATCGAGCTCAGAAGTGTGTTCCTTATAAATTCGCGACGTCTCTCTTTTTTCCGAAAGTTTTTCCATTTAGTGGTAGAACGTGTTAACGAACATGTTTTATTCAAGATTCGTTAAGAAGGGTTTTCTCCTATGATTTCCATTTCCCGGTTTTACGAAAAAATAAAAGATTTCTATTGCTAAAACGTATCAAAACGTGTCAAGTATACGTATACCCACTCCCCCTTTTTTAGAGAGGGGGACAGCTGAACTCCTCTTGCAAAGAGTTGCCTACGTACCTCTTTCGAGGATCAAGCCATCTCGTAGTTCAGTTTGTTACCGTGAGTGTTTACTCGTTTGGTAGAGTTGCGTTGGCCGTTTCAATTGCGATGACTACAGATGGCTCGACGACTTTCTTTGGTGTCGAGAATATCGTTTTGTCAAGAACATTGTGCTTGGAAGTTTGCTTGTTTTCTTCGGACTTAGCCGTTTCTTGAGTCGATGATTCTGGCGTGTCTTTTACCGAAGTGTTTTTGGCTGATGGCCGAGTTGTCTTACTTCGTTTGGGTTTGACCATGGGCATCATTGCGACTTGTCTTAGCATATGCTCGGCTAGGAAACAAAGTCGCAACTGTTTTAGGCATCCCCAAATTGCGGCAATTCTGTTGGGAGTCGGGAATTTGATGCCTAAGTGGTAGGTCGATGGGATTGCCTTCATGGAGTGTAGCCATGGTGTTCCCATGATCACATTATAGATGGCAGGGTGGTCGACGACCATAAAATCGACGACTTTCGTGATTTCCTTGGCCATCTCCGGGAGCTTAATCGATCCGAAAGTCATTGACATCGTACCGGAGAAACCCGTGAGTGGTTTTGGCGTGGGTGTGACCTCGGACAAGTCGATTTTCATCCTGTTGAGGGTATCATGGAAGATAACATTGACGATACTTCCTGTGTCGATGAGGACCCTGACGATTTCAATGTCTTTTATGACAAAGTTGATCACAAGGGGATCGCTATGAGGTTTGTCGATTACGATAGTTTCACATTCCTCAAAAGCGATCGTCTCATTCGAGGTGTCAAGTGGCATAGACCAGTTTTCAACTAAATCGGCCTTTCGGTGGTATGCCTTTATCGACGAGATGGTGTCACAGAAGTATTGTGACCCTCCAATGATCATACTCACTCTGCGGCGATTGGCGTCGTTGCCTTTGTCGTGAGGTCTCCTTCCGTGTTTTCTGTCCGCTTGAGTTCCTCGAGATGTGGTGTCTTCTAGGGATGCCTTATCGGTTTTGGGTTGGCGGTCTGTATCGCGCATGAGATCTTTTATGTTGGTTGTGTCTGAGATTTCTTCCGCGAGTAGTTTTGCAGTAAGTCTTGCTCAAAGAACCTTGCAGTTTGCAGTGGAGTAACCTTTCGTTTGGTGGAACTCGCAGAAGGTGTTCTCATCATACGACGTGTTCCGCGTCCAGGTGTTCCCGATGTTCTCCCTTGTTCGGACGGGGAGTCAATAGTGTAACTATGTGCCCCTTGGGCGTCTTCGCCCTCGTGATGGAGAGATTCGTCCTCTTTTTGGGACAGGCTCCATAGATCAATGTCGAAGGTTTCTCTGTCCATAAACATGGAGTATTGTTTGAGAAATTCCGAGGGGAGTTGTCGAAATCTTCCGATGGAGTTTCTTCTTAGACGGGAGAACCACTCGAGGGTTGCTCCTTGGAGATGTTCGACGAAGAGGTGTTAGAAGCCAACGTCTTTTCGCCTTCCTTGAGTTTGGTTCTCGCTAATGTGATTTGGAAAGTCTGTAGGTAAGCTCTCAGATCGGTGTTTCGTCATATATTGGGATTTTCACTTTTCCGGGATCAGAGACTTTGTTGTTGGTTATGCGAGTGGTCGCATGGTGAATTTGCGATTTCACCGCTTTAACCTCTGCTACTATTTTCGTGATGTAGTCATGGAGATTGCGAATCTTGTCGAGATCATCGTTAGTAGTTTTACGAGACGGTTGGCGTGTACTGCAAATGACTCTAGCTTGCTCCTCGACCTATTTTTCTTGCTCTACCCAAAAGATATTTTCTTCTTCTTCTGTAATGGGTTAGTTGAGCTGAGAGTTTTGCCGTGTTGCGTGGTCCTTAACCCTTCTTGGGCGTACATCAATGTCTTAATCTGTGGGATCAGAGTGATCGTTGAAGTCCAAGTCGATTATCTCGACTTCGTTTTCTTCTGTCTCCTTCTCGAAAGTCAGAGGGTCATCCACGTTGTTCCGTGCTGCGCCAGGGGTGATTTCGTCCGGATTTTTTTCCGGCGGTTTTTCCTGCACGTTCTGGGGTCTGTCGAGCGGAGTTGTGAATTCGAGTCTTCTTCTGCAGATTATTGTAGCTCCACGCAAAAGAATGGTTTTAGTTCTCGTGGTTAGGATTTCAACCTGTTTAGCGAGAGAGCTAGTTAGTTTATCTTGTTCGGCCGACTTCTTTTCGAGAGTCGAGAACATCATTTTAATCTCCTCGAACGACACGGTGTTTGCTTTAGCATTGACCGCAGTGTCGTCCGTAGCCGGAGTGTTTTCAACGTTGTCGTTGGTGCTGTTGCCGTCATGAGCTGGTTGATTGTTGTGGTCGTCTGTAGTCATATCTGATCTTGCGTTTTGCGGCTGTGAGTTGGATTGATTTGTACCTTAAAAAATCACCCTCCTTCTAGCGCTAAACTGTGGAAACCGAAATTCACACAGTTGATTTTCGTAATCGGAGGTATGCCAAGAAACCCTAACTTTCCTTGAGGTCCTAGATTTCTGCTAAGCCAAACGTCAGGAGATCAGAATACGAAATAACAGACAAAGTAAAAGTAAAAAGGAACCGAAACAAGAATTGAGTAATCGAGATCTTATTCCGAATCAACGTGTGAGCATTACAATAGATGATAAGCCTTGGGTGCAAGAGCTGTAGGCGAGTTCTCTAGTTCTAATAACGTAAGACTTGTAAACCTAGTTGAGTCGCAGCTCGCTAACAAAAACGGAAAAATAGCCTAATCGCTCTAAGTCGGCCACACGCAGGTCGGCCATATTTCCTTCTCCTTCTCCTTCTTCTTATTCCTTCTCCTTCGCCTCTCTTATATATGCCTTCGTAGGTCGGCCAAATTTCCTTTTCTGCCCTTGATTCGAGTTTATCCTTCTGCGGAAATATTCCTTTTATGATTCGAGTATATCCTTTTTCGAGAATATTCCTTATCTTCTCTATTTTTTATATTTATCTCTAAACTTGACTTTATCGTCTTTTCCGTTTATATTTCGCGGAACTCGGGTAAATCGTCAACATAGTTGGGCCCATTCTCGTCCGAAATCGTAAGTGGACTTTTGTCGCATTTTGGACCTTCTTGGGCCGTTTTGCGATTAAGTGACTTTTACGATTTCTTTCAGAGAAGTCATTCTTCGTGTGATTACACGGAGATTGTTACGCGAAATTATAAGACCAATCGTATAGTTAAGATAATATCGATGTTCGAGTTAACTGTTATCGTTTTATACGATCGATACAAAGTTTTTACGAAAAGAACAAGTCTTTACGATTGTTATCGTGAAAGTTTAACGGAAATCCCAATCGAGATGAATCGATAGATAATCAAGCCAAGATCTGAAGGAGAGGATGATGAAGAGAACGTGGTCTAGTCAACCGTGGGTGACTAGACGTTATCCGTGTCTACTCACCCGTGGGCGAGTAGACATTGTACGTGTCTAGTCGCCCATGGGCGACTAGATGTTGGTGTCAAAAACGGTCATCTCGAAATCAACGTCTAAGGATCGCATCTCTAATCGGACTTACTGGGAAACACGACCAATATCTAGACTCACCGCCGTCTAGACTTAACGTCTTCTAGACTTACTGTCGTCTAGACTTATCATCATCAAGACTTAACGTCTTCTAGACTTACCTTCGTCTTGACTTGTCATCGTCTAGACTTAACTATCGTTCAACGAAGTCTATCCTTCCACAAACGACTAAAGCGTTCGAATGCTAAAGTTAACGTCCACAATTTACGGATAACTCTCAGAAGACCTCGCAATACGAACTTCAGAACGATACGAAACCTCCGTGACCGTCAGAGAACTGCATCGTTTTGAAGAAATGTCTAAACGCCGATTGACGCCAAACCTACGAACGAGTCTTGGAACCGATTGACGACTGAACTAGAGGCTGTTCTAGACGTCGATTGGAACCAAGACCGGAGGTATGGTCTTGGCGCCGGTTGGCGCTGAGACGCGGATAACGTTCAGTCGTAGTCTG